>JAAEAF010008338.1:0-43055 GCA_011037195.1 Triatoma infestans | reverse complement strand
GCCCTTAAGCCGTTGGTCTAATGGCTAGCGCACTCGCCCTTCGTGTGAGAATTCACGGTTCGATTCCCGTGAGGGCAAAATCGGTGTTGACCCAGCATCGTGATAAAAAGTGGGAACCTACAGGTAGTAGCGCCCTAGATAGCTTACCACACGCCCCCCTATTCCAATCGCCGTCTGGCAAGCATTGGCCCTTCATGGGCTGTTGCAGCAAGCTTTTTTTTTTTTTAACTCTTTCAAAGAATTCAATCAAATTTAGCAATGAAGGTTCATCATATTCAAAGATGCGTTTTATTAAATTTAAATTATTAAATGTAGCTTAATTTAAATAAATACTATAAAAAAAAGAGTAAAACATCGTCGCTGCAAGGTAGGTATCCTCCCCTAGGGTAATATTCTGTTCGGTTCGTAACACTAACTCAACTTTCTCTTACTTCCATTTCTCACAATGATTTACAAATTTTTCTTAAAAGTTTTATATATTTCTAGTTTCCCTTAAGTGACACCAGGTGGTGATTTGTTATTGCAGTAATTGATATACTGGAAGAAATTAAATTAACGTTTCAAGTACCCAACCTTTTAATTCACTGGGAAGTTTTTTTTTTTTTTTTGGCGCATCAACTGCCAAGGACATTAGCGCCCTCACAAAATGCCTTTGGCATTCAACCACACATCTCTATCATACGAGAATCACACAAATAAATACAGTCATTCCAATAAATATATTCATCCCAAAGTAAATGGTGTTTAGGGAGGAATTAAATTGACGTTTCATATACCCAACCTTTTAATTCACTCGGAAGTTTTTTTTTTTTTGCGTATCAACTGCCAAGGTCATTGGCGATTGGCGCCCTCACAAAGAGCCTTTGGCATTCAACAGCGCCCGCTCTAGGGCCGGGCAACCCGGACATTTGTCCGAGGCGCCAAAATTAAAGTGCTTTTGGCTGTAAGTGTGAGAAAAATATTGATATGTTAAATACTCAATTAATAGAAAAATTTCACATATAGATTTTTTCGTTGGTTGAGAAATTTACATTGCATAGTTTAATGTCTAAAAGTTAAAAATATTTACACTGTTATTGAAAAATTAACAGAGAATTTGTAAAGGACGATGCTCTGAACAGATTAGCACGCGAGCAGAGCGGTGCTTCAGCTGGTGTTTGAACATGCATAGACTTGCCTAAAAAAAAAATATATATTATTATATATATATTTCTTAAGTGGCGGCAATTTTGTCTTTTGTCCGGGGCGATTAGTTTCTTGCTTTTTTATATGGTTATAGAATAGGCTGGTATATTTATCTTTCTTAAGACAAAGTTTTGTGTTTTTTTTATACAATAAAAAACTATGAACCAATTTACAGCCTTTTTAAATTTTTTGTATTTAAATGTTAATATTTAACATTCTGTCTTTTCTTTACGTACGTTTCGGCATTTTACTAGCCATTATCAAAAGTTATTTTATAAATTAAATGAATAGTACATTATCTGTAAAGAAGTTAAAATAATAGTTACATTGAAAATAAAAAGTATCTATTGCATATATCTAATATAATAAATATAATACTGATATACACAAATATAATTATGCGGCTTTGGTGTGGTGGCGTCGCATTGAAACACGATCCGCTAGGCAGCTGTTGGAAGAAGTCCAACGCTTAGCTTGTCTGGCGGTGACTGGAGCGTTTCGGACTACACCGACCGCATCTATGGAGACTTTGTTAGGGATTCCACCTCTCTTTGTGGAGGTGAAAAACCAGGCAATGAAAGCCTGTTATAGAATTAAACAGGCAGGTTTTTGGCAGGGTAAGCGATATGTCATTCTACCATTTATCGTGAGATGCTTTTAAGGATTCCCATTACAGGTTTCCCTTCTGATAGGAATTTGAAGACTTTTGTCTTTGGTCATTCCTACAGGGTTAGGTTGCCTTCTAGGGAAGATTGGTTAACCCTGGGTCCGTCTGGTGTGATTCCTGAGAATTATCTCCGATGCTACACGGACGGTTCCAGGATGGATGGTAGGTCTGGGGCTGCCGTCTATTTTGAGACGGGAGATCATTTGGTAGCGCCGCTTGGTGAGTGGGCCACCGTTTTCCAGGCTGAGGTTTATGCAATTCTTTGCTGTATTTTGGATGAGAGGGTGCGTAACACTAATTTAAAAGGTGTTTGTATCTGCTCGGATAGCCAGGCTGCGTTGAAGGCGCTTAATTCATGTGTCTTCACTTCCAGATTGGTGTTGGAATGTTCTAGAAGACTGGAAGATCTTTCTTCATTAAAGGATGTGCTTCTGGTCTGGGTTCCAGGTCATATGGGAATCTTTGGGAATGAGGAGGTGGATAGGTTTTGCCAAATTAGGTGCCTCTCTCCCTTTCATTGGTCCAGAGCCTGCTGTTGGTGTGTCTTCTGGCACATGTTTGTCGGGCTTTCAGACGTGGATGACCTCACAGCACTCATCCTTATGCAGTGGGTTGTCGGCAGTCTAAAATGCTCATTGGGGCCCGGACGGAGCTTTGAGTAGCGGGGTCCGATGTCTTTCACGGACCTCCCTCAGGTATCTGGTTGGATTCCTCACTGGGCATTGTGGTTTAAGGAGACATCTCTATATAATGGGACTTGTGCCTGACCCTTTTTGTAGAGTTTGTGAAACTGAGGAGGAAACACCCATGCATCTGATGACGAATTGTTTGGGTTGTGAGGAGATTAGGTTTAGGAACTTCGGCCGGAATAGGATGTCGGTGGAGGATCTTAAGCTGTGTCCTTTTAAGGTTTTGGTCCGATTTGTTCGGTCTGTTGTGAAACTTAGATGGTTGAAACCTGGGCCTGGATTTTCATTCTAGTCCCAGTGGTTGTTATTCTTTAGGGGTAGCTATATGGGCCCTGGGGGGCTTTGGATAGCGTAGGGTTTTGCCCTCCCCTTTCGCGAATAATAATAATAATAATAATACACAAATATAATACAGATATACAGAAATATAATACACACATTTTTTAAAAACTCACCTTGTATGCGTTTTTTAGTAGTTTAAAATATACAGTTTTTTTTACTTTTTCAACAATCGAATTTAAAAAAAAACTATATATTTTAAACTACTAAAAAACGCATGCAAGGTGAGTTTTTAAAAAATTTGTGGACAAATAACAGTATTAAATTTATTATATTAGTATATGCAATAGATTACTTTTTATTCATGTAACTATTATTTTACAACTTCTTTACAGATGAAATGTACTATTCATTCAATTTAATTTATAAAATCACTTTTGATAATGGCTAGTAAAATGCCGAAACGTACGTTAGAAAAGCAGTGTTAAATATTAACATTTAAATAAAAAAGATTTAAAAAAGGCTGTACATTGGTTCATCCGTTTTTTAGTGTAAAAAAAAACCCAAAACTTTCCTTCCTAAAACACTCATTAGTAAGTAGGAAAGTATTGAATTGTATCCAAGTTTTTGAGCAAAAACATCGCTCAAAAACGAAAAAAAAAAATCGTTGAACGTTCATAAAACTCTTCATCATGCGGTGCTTACAATAAAACAAAAACAAAAAAAAAACACTGAAAATACTAGTTTACTACTTTTCAAAATGTTAGCGGCTGAATATCAGACGGCCAAACAAAAATGTTGAATGTCAAGGGCAAACATAAGCATCGCCATTGACATGAACGTGCTACGAAACAATATTGATCCATGAAATTTGATTTATTTTATCCGTCATAGCAAGTATATTCCTTTCATTCCTGACCGGTTTCATATTTTCATACAGCACCAGAACAAATTTATTTAAGTTCGTGTAGAGAGTTCACTTCAACGTTATGTATATGTTGTCAAACCTATATTGTGTTATACAAAGTTTAAAGAAAAATCGTTGGAGCCGTTTTCGAGAAAATCATTAAAAAAAAAATCTAGTGTGAAACACTCACACAACTTTCTCTTACTTCAGTTCTCAAAATTATAACTGACAAATTTTATAATTTGTAGACCACGTTTAATGAAATTCGTCGAAAACTGAAAAAACTGTTCAGTAAAAGCGCACTTCCAGTTTACTAATTTTCTTGAAGCTCGGAATTATGACCATCAATTTATTTCTAATTAATTTTGTTTCGATGTTTTAGAAATGTATAATCAACTATGATAGCACTATAGAGAAAAACATAACCCCCACACCCAACCACTAGAAGTGCCCTTAAATGAATTTTTCCAGAGAAATGTTTCAAATAAAAGTTGTACATCTTTGTATGTTTAGTTTATATTCAAAATTTTAAGAAAATCGTCTAAGCTATTTTTGAGAAAATCGCGAAAAAGTGAAAAAAATTATTTAGTAAAGTGGCAAAGTAAACGCACTTCCAGTCATCTGATTTTATTCAAACTCGGAATTTCAACAACATATTCATTCTAATTCACATTATTTAGATGACAGAATTGTTTAATAAACTGAAATAGCACTTTAGATGAAAAACCTAACCACACCCCTCCCTCAAAAGTTCCCTTAAATGAATTTTCTCGGAGAAATGTTTCAAATAAAAGTTGTAGCTCTTTGTGTGTGTGTAGTTGATATCCCAAGTTTGAAGATAATCGTCGGGGGCATTTTTAAGAAAATCGCAAAAAAGTAAAAAAAAAAAAAAAAAAAAAACTAGTAAAGTGGTATTTCCGGTTGAGGAATTTTAACAGCTAACATACTGTCAGATCCCATGGTGATACCTAAACGGAATATCAAGTTTCAACTTCCTATGGTTTTTCGTTTTTGTGCTATGCAGTTCACACAGATACATACAAACATCAAAACCTCAAAACGGATATTTCCGGTGAAAAACTCAATATCGAAAATTTGACACGATTACAATATTTCCTTTTATTAGGAGTAAGATAAAAGTAAAAATAAATCCATTAAGTAAAGTGGCATTTCCCCGGTTGAACGATTTTGCACCAAAATGATATTGTCGGGTATCCTGGGAAGGACATAAGAACTTATATTTCCGGTGAAAACCCAATATCCAAAATTTGTGACACGATCCCAATACTTCCTTTGGTATGAGAAATTAAAAATTAATCATGCCAATAATAATAATAATAAATTAATTAATAAAAAAAATTACAACAATAATCTCTGTTATGAAAGATTTTAATATATAATTTTTTGTTTTCTTTAAACTAAGTTCAAAGACCTCAAGGTAAAGACCTTGGCCTGAAATAATCTTTTAGTGAAGTTTTTTTTTATTTTAAATTATCTGACATTAACCATTTTGCACTTAACGATATTCTTTAATTTACTAAGGTTGAATTATGTAAAGGTTATATCGTCAACAATATCTGATTTAATAGTTAATTATTGTATATTATATTTTCGAAAAAACTACCTATTTGCCTTTTTTTGTTGAAATAATAAATATAAAAAAGAAAATCTGGTAAAAAAATATTCAAACAACTTTCTCCTAAAGCAATTTTTACAGTTTTATTTGACAAGTTCTATTCAATGTTTATAATATATTAAAAGTTTAGTGGCGTTTATATATTATTATTAAATTGGTGGTGAAATCGTAAATTATAATAAAAATGGAACCTTTGAATGCAAAAAGCACGTCTCCACTTAAAAACTACTTTTTCCTGTAATGTATTGCAAATAAGAGTGAACATAATAAGACCCTATTGCTTATAAATTCTAGAAATGACTCATTGATAAACACACATATATGAGTTTTATTTAGATGAACCAGGAAAGATAATGAACCGCGCAATCTGTAAGATGGCACATTAAAAGGAACTGAATACGTGGATAAAATGAAAAGTTTCCGGCGTAGTAGTGAAATGAGTTTTTTTTTTTATTTTAAAAATGCATCCTGTCCTAAGCACACATACATAACCTTCAGCAACATTTGTAATCCCTAGAGAAATGGTTTTGCAGATGGAGAATGAAGGTTAACGTCCAAAAAAGCAAAAATATAACGTTCACCCAAAGACGTGCCATTTGTACCCCAGTTCATATGAACCACCATCTTATTACCATGCGTTGATACAATTAAATATCTAGGACTCTATATAGATAAACGCCTGACATGGAACCCAGATACAAGACTGAAACGAAACGAAGTAAAAAAGAAACGTTACAGTCTACTCAAGCGACTACTAGACAGACGCTCAAAACTAACTTTAAATAACAAATTACTTATCTATAATCACCTATTAAAACCAATTTGGACTTACGGACTCGAGTTATGGGGCTCAACCAAGCACTCCAACATCCACCGCCTCCAAACCCTACAATCCAAAATACTCCGTTATATAACCAATGCTCCGTTTTACTTTTCTAACCTGACAGGTCCAGATTCCATTTATAAGTGACCTGGTCCAAATACGTTACCGCAAATTTCACACCCGTCTCGCACATCATCACAATTCATTATTAATTCACCAACTTTCCTCAGCAGCCATTCCAGATAACCCTCCTTGGCGGCTGAGGCGGCAGTGGCCTCGTGATCTCTTATAAGTGCGCAGCGAAATAATGTGGAGGGTCATCACTGGGTGATTTCTCCATTCACGGTATTGTAAGTCATCTCATTTACTTGTTGCTGGTTACGCAAGCGTACCAGCAGTTGGAAATTTTCAAATAAATGAAAAAAAAAAAAAATGCATTTATTTCTCAATGTAGTTTTGCCCCTTTAGTTCAATAACTTTGTCCAAAGTTTCTCCAATAATTGGATTTTGTCCCTGAAGTGCGATTCTTGAATGTCTTTAAAATAACTATTTACCGCAGCTATCACCACTTCATTTGACCTAAAACGTATTCCAGCCACAAATTTCTTAAGGTTTGTGAATAGATGAAAGTCAGAGGGAGCCAAAAATCTGGCGAATAGGGAAGATGTTCCAACAATTCATACTTCAAATCCCTCAGTTTTCCCATTACCAAAGAGCCTGGAGAAAGAGGATTTTTTTTTTTTGCAAACCAGGCCTTTTCTCTCTAATTTTTTCATCTAGCTAATCAAGAAAATGTGCGTAATATTCTCCATTAATTGTTTGACCCTTTGGCAGGTAGTCACTTAAAAGAATCCCTTTCGAATCCCAAAAAACACTAGCAATTTAGCTTTCCAGCCGATGATGCATTTGTCTTTACTTTCTTTGGTGCAGAGCCACCGGCTTCCACCCATACTGCTTGGACTATTGTTTTGACTCAGGTGTAAAGTGGTGAACCCACGTTTCATCCAACCGTAACAAATCGGCGCAGAAAATCGGTTCGATTCTTCTTAAAACGACACTAACATTGCTGAGAAATTTGATTCCTCATTTGTTTGCGATCAGCATTTAACAAATGCGGCACCCATCTTGCACCCATATTAAGTTCTTCGTGTAAAATGAAGAATTCAAAACGAAGAATTTTATGACGAAACGGTATTCAAGTTTATTCATTTTGTCAAAAACACACTACACGCTTACTTTGAACAGCCGTATAAAGCAAACTATCAAACTCACAAACTGATCAAATTTACATTTGATATTTACTTTTGCAACAAGTGTGCCAACATAACAAAACAGTAATTTCATTGGTAGCAGTGCCATCTATGGGCTAGGCTTTTCTCCTTGCCCTTGTATAGCAAGAAGCTGCGAACAATCAGTTTCATTGCTTAGTAACTTGTTCAAAAACAGCAACCAGCTCTTATTCTTCTAACTTCCAGAGCATTAAAATTAAAACCAAAGTTAGAAAACTTTTTGTTAAATACTATAACAAAGCAGGATTGAATGGCTTCAAGACTACAAACATCTTCGTTGCAGAATGGTCTTCATTTCACTGAAACATATTCAATAATGCTTCTGGACAAAATTAGTTGTAGATAGCCAATATCGCTTTGGGATCACTAAAGGTCCACGAGTGTGTCACAAAACAAAGAACGAATATAACATAAATCTAAATTAGCTATTTGTTGAAAACAAGTTTATGACATTGTCAATAGGGCTTCAAAATAGTAGATCCAAGGCAAATCAGGGAATCAGAGACGTTTTCCTCAGGATGATGTATGAGGTATGTGAATGTTGTGTGAATGCACTATATTGGTATTTTAAGCATATATTGGAGTGGACCGCATAATTGTAAAAAATTTAATTATAAAAATCGCTTAATTTTAAATTATGTTAGTTTAAATCGTTATTTAAATTTATCGTTATCGTTATTTTTAATTTATTTTTAAATATTTTATTTTTACTAGTTAATTTTAAAGTAAATCTCCCTCCAACAACATAGTTTAAAAATTAGACCCCTACGTGTTGTTTCCATTGTAAGGAAAATTTGCCCTTTAACAACCCAAACACGTGTTTCCCACCCAGCTGATCATACCTACCCCTTGACCTAATTTAAGAGTTTAGTTTTAAATACAATTAAAAACACCAGTCAGTGTGGAAACTAAATTTGCTCTGTGTAAGCCTGTGTTGTCACACTGTCTGAAAAACGCATTCTGAAAATGGGCGAACGCCCGAAACCGGTCGATGACCACAAAATGAAGCAGGCTACCACCAGCTCTGCGGAACCAACTACCAGAACAACAAATCAGGTTACTCTCTTCAAATAGTAGATCCAGGGTAGTCTTCTTCCCTTTGTAATTTTTAATCTCTGTTTAGAAAAATCAATTCAAGCCATCAGCCGGAGGTACCATTATCACAACACCTGGCCTGTGCAGAACGATTTGTTGATAATAACTAAAGGACTAAAGCGGACGGGGGGGGGAGATCTTTTGAGGAACTGGAAGAAGCTTGCGAAGTTAATTAGTTAATAAAAAGTTAATTACAAACATATAAATACATGCAAACATCAAAAACTCAGTCACGTGGAGAAGAATAAATTCAGTTAAGAGAACACTGCTTCTCAAAATGTAGTAATTTTAAATATCTCTTGTAACGTATAATAATGATATTATCGCAGAAGTTTAAGATAACAGATGTCGGTTTGCGGTAAGATTTATCCCGCAAGGCTAAAATAATAGTCTATTATTATTGTTGTTAGACCAGCGAAACGTACCAAGTAAAGGATTCACGGAGTTTAAGTGCTTAAAAGGATGATGTTTGACTGTTATTGTATGAACGGCGGCTGGAAAATAAGAAGAATTAAGAAAATATTGAAGAATTAAGGCAATTGTTTGGGAAATCGGCCCAAATAAAGAAAAAGAGGTTAAGATGATTAGGACACATGGAGTGAAGGGAGTGGAGTGAATGCCTATGGATAGAGAAACACTTACAGGGAAGCCAGGAGGAAGTGGGGCGCCCTGGACTTAGTAGATGGCTGGACAACGTGGAGACCTCCTTCGGGTTGGAATGAGAAGATAGCGCCCCTCAAGGCCGCAGACTGGGACGAAATGGTGAAAACTTATTGAGGAGGTCCTGGTTCTACTCTAGGGCTTATTGTACCGAATAGTAAATAAGTATAAACTGTAACTCATAATATATCTATAATAATCGCAGCCAGAGAAAAGCGTGTGAGTGTTTCACGACAGCCCTTCTTTTTTTTTAATTATTTCAGCATTTCACTTAGTTTGTTCCCATGGAAACAGTATACAAAATTATGTAGCCATCTCTTGACTAATATCAGAAATACTTAAATACATAAATAAATACCAACAAACTACTTAGAGCACGTGGAATAGATGGTTCATTAATTGAATGGTTGCATCATATCTTGAACAAAGACCTCAATATGTAAAGCTAAAAATCATACAAATCATTCGTATATTACACAAAATGTGGGGTTCCTCAAGGCTCTCACTTAAGACCATTTTTGTTTATTATATATATAAATGATATAGATGTAGTCTCATAAATGAGTTTTTACTTTCTCTTACACCTAGTAAGAGGAAGTATTGTAATCGTGTCAAATTTTTTTTTTTTTGCTCTATGCAGATGATCTCAAATTATTCAGAACGATAAAAATCCAACTGATTGTTGTGCTCTACAGTCTTCTCTGAATTCTGCATCTGCATGGTACCAATTTAATATTAGAAAGACGGAGCTCGATTAGTGATCTTGGTGTGGTTTTCACTACAGACATGTCCTTTAATGATCATATTAACATTATATGTCTCTTAAAGCCTACAAGACTATTAGGTTTCATCTGGCGAACCATTAAAAACTTTACAGATCATGCTATCATTAAGAATTTATACTGGCCATCTTGTAGTACCAATTTTGGGATATACATAACTCTATTGTTTGATCTTCCATTTTATTTTAGTGAGATCAATAAAATGGAAAGAATACAGAAAAAAAAAAATGCTGGGTTTGAGTTTTCTAAGCTTCCGACATTCCTTATATGATGACCTTATAGAAATCTTGAACCTTTCTTCTCTCGAATCTCGTCGAACAACAATTGACCAAGTATTTCTATTTAAACTTTTAAATAATCAAATAGATTCAATCACTCTGCTCAATAGAATACATTTAACGTATCGAAAGCCTCACTTAGAACTACAAGTCTTTTTCATATATTCCATATGCCAGAACCAACTCCATTACAATAGTCATTTGTGACAGAATTATGAGAAGAGCAAACACTTATGTCGACTTTCATTATGATAACTTCCATTCATTTAAACGGCAAATCAAACATATTTTATCAACCAGCAACAGGATAGTAAACATATAATTCGATGTAAGTGTTGTATATGCTAGGGTTTCTATTTGTATTGAACTAGTGTTGTATAAACGTTTCGTTTTATTGATATGGATGAGTGTATTGTAGGTTTTATGTTTTTTTAGGTGTTTGAATAGTACTGTAGTATGATTATTTTATGCATATTTTGAGTATATCTATTTTGTATGTATGTGATATAAACAGATTTGTGAACAATGTATAAAGGGTATACAATGCCTGCATAAATAAATAAATTGCAACAAATAGATAGAAAGCAATAACACATAATCACCTTGCCCTGAAACTTAAATCATTATTAGAACAAAATTATGTTCTAAAATGATAACACTATTTTTTTATATAATGGAGCAAATAAACTATAGAATGCAGAATGAGGTGAACAAGTTTTAAAATAAGTAAAAGCAACATTTCGACTTTTTTTTCCCCCAACTAGGAGGTGGGAGGGCAACTATAACATTTTTTAAATTACTCATATTAAAATATGATCCCGAGGCCAAGATCAAGATCAGTTCTAAAAAACAACTTTTATTTTCTATATTTCTCCACAATTTCAGGTCCGACTGACTAATGCTTAACTTTAAAATTTATTTCAATTCTCTTTGCAATTTTTTTTAATCTTATGTGTTAATTTTATATTTATGTGTTTATAATAAACATTTTATATTATTACTTTCTCTTATTCCTAGTAAGAGGAAGTATTGTAATCGTGTCAAATTTTCGATATCGAATTTTCACCGGAAATATCCGTTTTGAGGTCCCCTGAGTCCAAAAAAGGTGGTTTTTAGCAAATGGTCTGCGTGTGTGTGTGTGTCTGTGTGTATTTATGTGAACAGCATAGCTCAAAAATGTGAAACCGTAGAAAGTTAAAACTTGATATTCCGTACTTCCGGTGCGTCACCTGTCAAAATTCCTCAACCGGAAGTACCACTTTACTTCTAGTTTTTTTTTTTTTTACTTTTTTGCAATTTTCTCAAAAATGGCTCCAACTATTTTCTTCAAACTTGGTATATCAGCTACACATATAAAGAGCTACAACTTTTATTTGAAACATTTCTCTGGGAAAATTCATTTAAGGGCACTTATGGGGAAGAGGTGGGGATAGGTTTTCATCTAAAGTGATATTTCAGTTTATTAAAAAATTCTAACATCTAAATAATGTTAATTAGAATTAAATATGTTGTTGAAATTCCGAGTTTGATAAAAATCGGATAACCGGAAGTGCGTTTACTTTACCACTTTTACTAAATGATTTTTTCACTTTTTCGCGATTTTCTCAAAAATGGCTGCGACGATTTTCTTTAAACATGATATATTAATACTCATACAAAGAGCTACAACTTTTATTTAAACCATTTCTCTAGGAAAATTCATTTAATGGACTTTTAGGGGAGGGGGTGGGTTATGTTTTTCCCTTAAGTGCGATCATAGTTGATTATACAATTCTATCATCCAAACAAAATTAATTAGAAATAAATGGATGGCCAAAATTCAGAGTTTCAAGAAAATTAGTTAACCGGAAGTGGGCTTTTACTGAACGGTTTTTTCAGTTTTCGTCGTATTTGAATTAATTTGGTACATAAACTATAAAATTTGTCAATTATAATTTTGAGAACTGATGTAAGAGAAAGTTGTGTGAGTGTTTCACATCAGATTTTTTGTGAGGTGATGTGCCTGTGCCAATGTGTGGATTTTTATATATTATATTTATATGTATTTTTATATTTATAAAAATACTTAGGAATTACTCTAACCCCTAAGCTTTCATTTGTAAAACACTTTGAGGAAAGACTTAGTGTTTCGAAATTGGCTATACATTCTACTACAATAACTTTTTTAAAAATGTTGATATTCCAATAACGTCTAAAATCGAGGTTTTTAATGCGGTTTGTAGAGCCATAATGTGTTATTGGGCGCAAGTATGAGGTTTTTTAAGAATTGAGAAGGTAGATAAATTATTGTATATATATTTTATTAAAAGGCTCCTCTTGCTTCCCCAATTTACACCGTATTATGTCATCTACCTTGAAACCGAGGTTTACCCTCTTTTTATGTATACATTACGGCTGCATTTGAATTACATACAAAAAGTCTTGCTATTGCCGAAAAATAGACTAACTCGCACCTTGGCAGAGGAAATTATTAATAGAAACTTGTATTGATACAAAGAGTTCAAACAGCTTTGCCAGACATATAATTGGGTAAATAATAATTATCTTGTAGAGGGTAAAAAGCAATGTTTTGATGGGTTGTACAACAATATAAAAAAGGAATTTAAAAATCAGTTAATTAGTAAAGTCAGGACCTCAACTACTTATTATATATATGGTAAATAAAAATTTGATCTGGCAGAAAATAATTTTATATGTGATAAATATAATATGAATGTAATAAAAGTAGTTATAATTAAATTAAGAGGGCAGCTATTGAAACTGAACTGTAACATTACTAGGCCAACAGAAACTCATACTTGTACAATGTGCAATAGTGGTACCGTAGAGGATACTCTGCACTATATAGGTGGTTGTTCGACGTTAAGGGAGTTCCAGCTGAGATGGTTGGGCAAGTCTGCTCTGTCTATAGAAGAGTGTATAGAGTATCTGAATGGCACAAATTGGATAGACTTGTATAATTATCATATTAGAGCCTGGAATTATAGATTATTGTTTAATAGGAGAGTTTAACACCTGAACCTTGATCACTTAAATTAATAGCCTCCTTTATTTTATTTGTAATTTGTTTCTTTTTTTTTGTAATGATGAGGAGATTCTATTTTTATTATAATTTTGTAAGTTTATTTCGGTTTTGTTCTATAATTTTAATATAGTATAATGCAACTCTGCAGATGGACTAGTTTCCATGCATTGTGTTATTTTGTAGAAATTATTTAGAAAAGCTGTGTATTTAATTTACAAATAGAGCACATTATTATTATTATTATTATATTTATAAAAATTTGATGTTGGTATTGGTACTTAAAACATCACTAAGGTATATGACCCACCAAAGAATCGATGCTAACTCATTGACATTTCCGTTGAACTGAAACACTTCATTTATACAATAAAAATGTCCGTTAAGTTAACCACTTAATTTTCGAACTCAAACGGTACAACTCTTTTTTCACACTTCTTCTCTGGGTGTACAATGACCGATTTATTGTTAATTTAACATATTTAATGATGGGATGCAAGGTTTTACCTGGCTCCTGGCTTACTTCATGATTTCTATCTAGCTACTAAGCTACTAATAATGATAGGTAATGTAAATAATTAAAAAAAAAAAAATGTTGAACCCCCATATATCTAAGTCAGGAGCCACCACTAGGTGCAACAATTAAATTACAATGTAATAAAATTTTTAGCCATTGTAAACATAACATTACACATTCCAAAGAACCTTTGGAAATCATTTTTTCTGGGCAAATATTTTACATATAAGAAATGATGTTAATGTTATATGATGCTGTATGTTAATATACCAAGTTTAATAAGAAAATCTTCGAAGACTTTATAAGAGAATAGCGAAGAAACTGAAAAAAAAAGGAAAAAGAAATCCAGTGAAGTCCACACTTTCAGTTTATGGGATTTTGATACATAATAAATTTTAAGTTTTAGCTTTCTGTAATAATTTTATGAATTATGCGTTTTCAATTCTGCCAAATGAAATTTTATCCACCATCTTAACTTCGTTCTCCTTCCTTTCCTAAATGAAATAATTTTTATTTCTTCTAAAGAGTTTCTAGAAATCTCAACATCTTTTTTTTTTTGAAGCTAAAGATAAATGGAATGGAAAAATTATTAAATATGGCAAAATATTTCGGAATCGTTTATTCTTTAAGTTTACTTTTAAAAAATCTTGTTTAATGTATAGTTTTATCTGGTTTAAATTGAGTAATCTAATATGTTACGCAGTTTTGTAATATCATAATTGAAGGAAAACAAGCGAATACCTCAAATCAGTCGATGACCACAAAATATGCAGGCTTGTTACTCTGGAAAAAAAAGTCTCTGCATAATAATGATAGTAATTATTCTTTTTATAAGCAATATCTAAAGATCTTCTAAACCACAATTGATGCAGAAGATGATTAACTGCCTGGCTACTTATATACGGCTTTGTGGAATTTAAAAGTTAATATGAGCAAATCTAAGATTATGGTCTTCAAGAATGGAGGAAAACTGGCAAAAAATGAGAGATGGTTTTTTTTTTTTTTTAATAAGGAAAAGATAGAAACTGTTAATAACTATAATTATTTGGGGATAACCTTGTCTTCTAAAATTAATCTTTCATATCCATCTAAATGAAAAGCTCCCCCAAAGCGAAACAAGGGTGTGAACACCCTGTGGAAACATTTTATTGAAAATAATAATATAAATTATAATTCAAAACTCAGGCTTTTTAATATGGTCAGTAGCTCCGCACTCTGTTATGGAGCTCACGTGTGGGGTGGTGTTTTCCATAATGAACCGGAAAAGTTATTTCGCTTTTTTTTATTAAAAGAGTGTTTGGGTTACCGATGTTTAACTCCATCCGCATTCATCTATAAGGAAGTTGGCAATCTCCTCCCAATTTTCACCCACACTTTCAAATTACATTGTAATTACATCCTCAAAGTTTTTGGCATGCTGGATGTTGGATACACTAAAATGCGTTGCTACACATATTGTTGAGAAAAAGCTATATTGGTTTAAAGATATCTGGAATCTTATGGATCAGTGTAAAATAAATTTGTTAATCAATTTAAATTAATATAGATAGGTGGAGTTGCAAAAAAGGCTCAACTTAGACTTCATAGTGCAGTTTGCTAATAAAGTTAAAGAATACGAAGCTTATCCTTTATATAGAGAGCTCAAGTTTGAGCTTGGGAATAATCATTACTTAAGGTGCAATCTGCCTTTGGAACACAAGCGTTGGCTAATGAAGACTCGTGGGGGGAGGGGGTGTATTGAAGTTAGGGAACTTTGCTTTGTATCAAAAAGCCGAATATGAACTCTGTCAACTGTGTAATGATATTGTAGCTGACCGAATATATATCATTTCATAGCGAATTATAAGAAACTCTCTGGAATTAGGCAAAGATATCTTGGCCAGCTACAATAGGAAGCACAAGAGCTACAAGAGGAAGCACTGGCCTATTTGAATGGCCGTAACTGGGTCTCCATTGTTAATTATATTAAAGCAGCATATATTCATGTTCAAAATTATTAATAGTAATAATCCTTTGATTTAATTGATGGTATATAGTTAAGTACATTAAAAAGGAGATTCCCACGACATAAATAATTACCGGCCCATTAGCCTCACATCGTGTATTGGTAAGGTCTTTATGAAAGTCATCCAAAATAGAATCCAACCAATTTTAAATATGTATCAGCCCATTGAGCAAGTAGGTTTCCGAAGTGGATACTCTACCTTAGATAATCTTCAAGTGTTAAGAATTTCTAATTGGACTCTACCTGGCCTTTGTCGACTTCACCAAAGCATTTGATTCTTTGGATCACAACTTCCTCTTCACAGCCCTACAGAAACAAGGTCTACCACCTCAGATTATCAATTTAATTAAAAACATATACCAAAATAACTATGCAAGAATTTTATTAGAAAAACCGGGACGATACTTTAGGTTACAAAAAGGTGTTAAACAAGGGGATCCGCTATCGCCCCTTTTCTTCAACGCAGCTTTGCAAGAAATTTTTCAACAGCTAAATTGGAGTAAATTAGGTATAAGAGTAGAAGATAAATATATAAACCATCTACGCTTTGCTGATGATATTTTACTAATTTCTAAGACCTTTGAAGAATTAAAATTTATGTTACATAGCCTTACAGATATGAGCAAGAAAGCTGGTCTCAGCATAAACCCTGAAAGACACACCTCTTGACTAATAGAAAAGAAGCGGATATTGGCCGCAAATTGAACTGGAACCAAGATGTTATCTACTTGGGGCAGCTTATCTCATTTAAAGAAAGAAGCGAAAAGGTAGCAAAAAGAAGATGTGCTATTGCCTGGAAGAAATATTCGTCACTAAAGTTTATTTTAAAAAATAATAAGGTGAGTTTAGCGAATAAAATAAAAATTGTCAAGAGTTGTGTTATTCCAGCGCTAACCTATGGTTCCCAAACTTGGTCTATCACACGAAAAATAGTAAAGAAAATAACTTCTACCCAGTCTGCAATAGAGAGAAATCTACTTAATATAAGTAGACTTCAAAAAATAAAGAATAAAATAATAAGAGGCACAACAAGATTAGATGATGTAATGAAGATAATTAAAGAATTAAAATGGAAATGGGCTGGTCACATTGCAAGACTAAAAGATGGAAGATGGACAAAAACTTTAACAAAGTGGGTTCCAAGGTGGGGGAGTAAGAAAAGTAGGACGCCAAAAAATGAAATGGAAAGAAGACATTGTAAAGGTTTCAGGAGAGAACTGGATGAAGATAGCTGAGGATAGGGAGAAATGGGCGCACCTAGGAGAGGCCTTTGCCCAACATTTGGCCTAGTTTCCAAAAAAAAAAAAACAGTTTTTAAATAGAAATTTTATCTGAATTTTTAAATTTTATTTGTATTTTATATCTGATTATTTTGTATTTTTGAAGGAATTAATAAAGGCTTCATTATTTATTTATATAGTTAAGTGATGTATAATTTTTCAACTCCACCGACTATCTGTGACCATGGTTGGCGTCTTTGGAAAGTTCAATTATTTCCTCTTTTTTTTTCATTATTTGTTTTGTATATTATTTATAATAAAGACTATTAATAATAAGAATAATAATAATAAATAAAATAATAATAATAATAATAATAATAATAATAATAATAATAATAATAATATAAGCAAAGTATCTTTTTGTTTAGATATCCTTGTACCAAACCTTAATTTTACAATGCTTTTATCCTGTCACTCAATTTTTTTTTTTTAAGGTTCCCCCAAATTTATTTAAAAATTGTAAGTCATCGTGATATTAAACATTAATAATAAATGTTATGCAAATGATATTCTATTGAATATTTGAAATTAATAAGCATCTAAAAGAGTTCTTTTACTTTGAAAAGAAACACTAGTAATTATCTTTGGAATATATTTTATTCAATTATTCAATTGAAATAAAAAATAATAAAAATTTTTGATGAAATCTAGAAATGGGAAGACAATTATACAATTTATTCATTCATGAGAAATTATTATTATTATTATTTTTTGTTTTGTTTTTGATTTATAACTTTTTATTGTTTTTCTAATTCATTCATATATTAGCATATATCAATCATCTTTTTTTTTGGCCCCATTCTTCTAAACATAATAGTCGATCGTAAGAAATGAATAAATAGCACATTACTACTTGTGTTTTCCCACAAAATTAAAAATAGGGTCATTATTTTTCACGTATGTTACAATATGTGACGTAACAATAAAAAGGAAAAAAAATTCAGAATTGATAATATCAAAAAAAAAAAAAAGATGTTAATACATTAACTTCAATACTGATAATATAACACAAGTGAATTATACAGTCAAATATTATTTATTTTCTTCTATTATAGTGTTACAACATCAATGTGTTCATAATACTTTTATTTGTATTTTTTTTTTTTTTTTTTTTTTTTTTGAGAAACATTTTTGTAGAATTTGACGACAAAAGTTTATATTATTATTGACATAAATTTTACATTCTATGGAATTGTTATAGCAACAAAAGTTGATAATATTAAAAGCAAATAACTCTAATGCTGTCATATTTTTTTTTTTTTTGCTCACTCATATTTTCTATTTAAAGAAACTATTCATTTCATGTTAAGATATTTTTTTTTTAAATGGAATGTCATTCCATAAGTTTTGTGAAAAAAAAAAAATGATTCATTGTCAAACATAAAAAATTTTGAAATATTTTGCTTTGACTTTTCTAATAATTCTTTGGTAAATGAATTCATGTACATATAGGTTCATTAATCTTTATTTTATTATGTTTAGTCCTTCGAATATATCTTGATCTCTCATTCGTCTTTATAAGTGCGGCATTTCAAAAGCCTATCAGTTTTTGTTTGCTTATGCAAGTCTTAAAGTTTTAGAGTAGGTTTTCCTTTTTTTTTTTTTAGTTTTAAGAACACGATATAGTATACATAGTAGGACAATCAAAGACTATCGGCAATCTTTTTATTTACGATTTTTCAATATCTTTTACATGTAAACATTTAAAAAGTAACCTGAATGATATATTGAAGTCAATAATAGTTATTTTTTAGTAGTCTATATTGATGATATGGAAAACCTAAAATTCATCAAATGGAAAAAAAGAAAAGTATAACAAAATCTGGGGTAAAATATTCATACGATACTTATATTAATATAATTTTCTGAATTATTATATATATATATATATATTTTCTTCAAGCATGGAGTTTTTAATAAACCCTAAGTAGACCTCAAAATAATGAAATAATAATATGAAGAAGTAGGAGAAGCAGTATGAAGAATGAGAAGAAAGGAAAGAAGAGAAAGAAAAGAAGTGGAAGGAGGAGGAAGAGCAGGAGGTGGAAAAGGAGTAGAAGAGAATTGAGATGAAAAAGAAGAAAGAGAAAATGAAAAAAAGAAGGTGGAAAAAAAGCAGAAAGAGAAGAAACAATGAGGACGAACAAGAAAGAAAATATGGAGGAGAAGAAGAGAAAAACAATAGAAGGAGGTGGGAAAAGTAGAAAAAGAAAAAGGAAGAAGAATGATGAGAAGAAGAAAAAGAAAGAGAAATAAAAGGAAAAGAAAAAAAAAATGAAAAAAAGAAGGTGGAGAAAATGCAGAAGAAGAAGAAAAAGATGAAGAAGGGGAATGAGAAGTAGGAGAAGAAAAAATGAAGATGAAGAAGAAAGTGATTAAGGAGAATATGAAGAAGAAGAAGGGAAAAACCGAAGAAGGAGGTGGGGAAGTAGAAAAAGAAGACGGAAGAAAAGAATAGAAGAAGAATGAGGAAAAGAAAAAAAAGCAGTGGAGAAGATGAATAATGTGGAGATGAAAAAGAACAACGAAGAAAGGAAAAGAGAATTTGAAGCAAAACAAGTAGAAGGTCTGAAGAAGAGGAAGGAAGGAAGGAGATAAAGTAGGAAGGGAAGAACAAGGAGAAGAAGAGAGAGCAAAAAAAGAAGAAGGAAATGAAATAGGAGAAGAAAAACGAGAAGTAACGAAGGAAGAGAAGGAAAAGAAGAAGAAGAGGAAAAAGAGGAGATGAAAGAGGATAAGAAATAGAAAAACGAGAAGAAGAAGAAGAAAAAGATGAAGATGAGGAAAAGAAGAAGAATGTGTGGAAGAAAAAGAAGAAGGAGAAAGGAAAGGAAGAACTAGGAGGAAGTGGAAATAGAGAGGAGGAGGAAATAGAAAAACGAGAAGAAGCAGAAGAAAAAGATGAAGATGAGGAAAAGAAGAAGACTGTGTAAGGGAAAGAAAAAAAGGAGAAGGGAAAGAAGAACTAGGAGAAAGAGGAAAAAGAGGAGATGAAAGAGGGTAGGAAATAGAAAAACGAGAAGCAGAAGAAAAAAAGATAAGGATGAAGAAAAGAAGAAGAATGTTAAGGGAAAGAAAAGAAGGAGAAACGAAAGAAGAACTGGGAAGAAGGAAAAAGAGGAGATGAAAGAGGATGTGAAATAGAAAAACGAGAAGCAGAAGAAAAAAAAGATGAAGAAAAGAAGAAGAATGTTAAGAGAAAGAAAAGAAGGAGAAGGGAAAGAAGAACTGGGAAGAAGAGGAAAAAGAGGAGATGAAAGAGGGTAGGAAATAGAAAAACGAGAAGCAGAAGAAGATAAATATGGAGATGAAGAAAAGAAGAAGAATAAAGTGTAGAAGAAAGAAAAGAAGGAGAAGTGAAAGAAGAACTAGGATGGAGAGGAAAAAGAGGAGATGAGACAGGATAAGAAATAAAGAAACGAGAAAGAGAAGAAGAATAAAATGAAGATGAAGAAAAGAAGAAGAATAAAGTGTAGAAGAAAGAAAAGAAGGAGAAGGGAAAGAAGAACTAGGATGGAGAGGAAAAAGAGGAGATGAGACAGGATAAGAAATAAAGGAACGAGAAAGAGAAGAAGAATAAAATGAAGAAGAAGAAAAGAAGAAGAATAAAGTGTAGAAGGAGAAAAGAAGAAGAATAAAGTGTAGAAGGGAAAGAAGGACTAGGATGGAGAGGAAAAAGAGGAGATGAGACAGGATAAGAAATAAAGAAACGAGAAAGAGAAGAAGAATAAAATGAAGATGAAGAAAAGAAGAAGAATAAAGTGTAGAAGAAAGAAAAGAAGGAGAAGGGAAAGAAGAACTAGGATGGAGAGGAAAAAGAGGAGATGAGACAGGATAAGAAATAAAGGAACGAGAAAGAGAAGAAGAATAAAATGAAGAAGAAGAAAAGAAGAAGAATAAAGTGTAGAAGGAAGAAAAGAAGGAGAAGGGAAAGAAGGACTAGGATGGAGAGGAAAAAGAGGAGATGAGACAGGATAAGAAATAAAGAAACGAGAAGGAGAAGAAGAATAAAATGAAGATGAAGAAAAGAAGAAGAATAAAGTGTAGAAGGAAGAAAAGAAGGAGAAGGGAAAAAAGAACTAGGATGGAGAGGAAAAAGAGGAGATGAGACAGGATAAGAAATAAAGAAACGAGAAAGAGAAGAAGAATAAAATGAAGATGAAGAAAAGAAGAAGAATAAAGTGTAGAAGGAAGAAAAGAAGGAGAAGGGAAAGAAGCAGGAACAGGTAAAGAAGAAGAAAGAGAAGACGAAGTAGAAGAAGAATTAAAAGAATAAGATGAAGAAGATCATTCCAAATTATCAGTAAACTATCAAGAATTTATTACACCAATAAAAATTCTTCAGTTTCATAAATTGAATTTTCTTTTATTCAAGTAATAAAAATTGTATTAAATTTTAATTGCTATATATTGAATGGAAGCACATTTTATTTACTATAAACAGTGGAATAATTACAATTTTCGGCTACAATCTGCCGGATGACCTTGCATTATACAGTCATTCGATTGTTACCGGTTATTGTTTACTACAAGTTTTATTTCTTTCTTGGAATTTAATTTCTTCTTTTTGCTTTAAATTCACAAGTAGCTGGCAATAAATATCATTATATAAGATCTCTTGAAAGATTCTTGACACAGTTTACGTACAACTCTTTATGGTTTCTTCCAATTATAATCTGTAGTATTTGAAATATTCTTTCTGGATCCTATGACACAGTCCTATATAGATGTGATTCAAAAACATATTTCTGGAATGTGAGAGGTTTTTACTTGTTTCTACTATCACTGTCAATATTCTCATTATGTACAATATTGTGTGAAAGGTGTTATCATCACCGTTTGGAACTAACAAACAAACAATGTTTTATTTGTCTGTTCTTAAAACTTCCTTACTATAGTTAAATAGGCGTAAGAGAAAGTGAAAACTGGTATCACCTATCACTTTTATTTGAAATATTTTTCTTGTGTAAACATTGATTTTTAGAGGGGTATCACAGATCTGTCAGTTAATTTAAATTTGCACAAGCTTTGTTGATATTGACATATAGCGCACATAATGCCGCTAAGGGGCTAAGGTATACCTCCAACATTTCTATGGCCTATGGCCACCATAACTAAATATTGTAACGTAGCAATTTCAAAGAAATTTTTTTTTTACTTTCTCTTACTCCTAGTAAGACGAAATATTGTAATCGTGCCAAATTTTCGATATCGAATTTTCACCGAAAATATCCGTTTTGAGGTTCCCAACAAATGGTCCGTGTGTGTGTGTGTGTGTGTGTGTGTGTGTGTGTGTGCATGTATGTATGTATGTATGTATGTGAACAGCATAGCTCAAAAACGAAAAACCGTAGAAAGTTGCAACTTTGATATTCCGTTTAGATTTCACCATGAGATCTGACAGTACATTATCAGTCAAAATTCCTCAACCGGAAGTACCACTTTACTAGTTTTTTTTTTTTTACTTTTTTACGATTTTCTCAAAAATGGCTCAGACAATTTTCTTCAAATTTAGTCTATCAACTACACATATAAAGATCTACAACTTTTATTTAAAACATTTCTGTGGCAAAATTCATTTAAGGGCACTTTTGGGGGATGGGTGGAGTTTGGTTTTTCTCTAAAGTACTATTTCAGTTTATTACACAATTCTGTCATCTAAATAGGATTAATTAGAATTAAATGTGTAGTTGAAATTCGGAGTTTGAAAAAATTGGATGACCGGAAGTGCGTTTTTACTGAAATGTATTTTTCAGTTTTTTGGTATTTTCTTGAAAACGGCACCAACGATTTTCTTTATACTCGGAATGTGAACTACACATATAAAGAGCTACAATTTTTATTTGAAACATTTCTGCTGGTGAAGTCATTTAAGGGGGTTTTTAGGGGAGGAGTGGGGTTATGTTTTTTTTCTAAAGTGCTATCATAATTGATTATACAATTCTACAATCCAAACAAAATTAATTAGATGGCTAAAATTCCGAGTTTCAAGAAAATTAATAAACCGGAAGTGAGCTTTTACTGAACAGTTTTTTTCTTTTCAGTTTTAGACAAACTCCAACGAATTTCATTAAATTTGGTGCACAAACTATAAAATTTGTCAATTACAATTTTTGAAAACCGGAGTATTTAAGAGAAAGTTGTGTGAGTGTTTCACACCAGATTTTTTTTTTTTTTTAATTTTAAAAGATTCAACACTCGTTCCAGAATTGTTAATTACTCACGCTGCATGATATACAGATAGGAGTTGTTACTTTATTTATTGTGGAGGATACGTATAAATTTACAGTTAAAATTTTGATTAAGTACTTGATTGACAATTAACAATCAGGCTTTAAATACAGTTCACACGCCGATGTTGTAACGAGATTCTAAAAAAGTCCTTAAGAAACTAGCATTTCAACAAGTCCTTATTAGGCAGTATTTTATTTGTTAATTATTACTGAATACCACCACAAAGTATTAATTATATAATCAATCATATCACCATATTGATAATACAAGATTATTTCATCTTCATTATGGAATAAAACACCTTGTAGAATGTCCTTATTTTCCTCATTCAAATTATTTCTCACACTCCACTGTTAATTTTCTATTTTACTCTGCATCCTCTGAGTACGAAAAAATCTGGTGTGAAACACTCACACAACTTTTTTTTTTATTCCAGTTCTCAAAATTATAATTGACAATTTCATGTTAGAGTACCATATTTAATGAAATTCGTTAATGAAAACTGAAAAAACTGTTCTGTAAAAACGCACTTCCGGTAATTTGCCTAAAACTCCGAATTGTGGCCATCTATTTATTTCTAATTAATTTTGTTTGGATGATAGAATTGTATAATCAACTATGATAGCACTTTAGAGAAAAACATAACACCACCCCTACCCCAAAAGTGCCCTTAAATGAATTTTCCCAGAGAAATGTTTTAAACAAAAGTAGTAGATCTTTGTATGTTTAGTTTATCTACGAAATTTCAAGAAAATCGACGGAGCCATTTTTTAGAAAATCGCAAAAAAGTGAAAAAAAAATCATTTAGTAAAGTGGTAATATAAACGCACTTCCGGTTATCCGATTTTTTTTTTTTAAACTCGGAATTTCAACAACATATTCAATTTTAATTAACATTATTTAGATGTCACAATTGTCTAACAAACTGAAATAGCACTTTAGATGAAAACCTGAACACCACCCCTCCCCCAAATGGGCCCCTTAAATGAATTTTCCCAAACAAATTTTGTTAAATAAAAGTTGTAGATCTTTGTATGTATAGTTTATATACGAAGTTTCAAAAAAATCGTCGAAACCATTTTTGAGAAAATCGCAAAAAAAGTGAAAAAAATCATTTAGTTAATTGGTAAATTGGTAAAATAGGGGGGGGGCACAAACCCCTACGCTATTCAAAGCCCACTGGGTTCATATAATATGTAATAGGATTCGAAGAGAGGGATCTAAAGCAGAGAGCGAGAGACACACACGCAGAAAAATTGAGAGTCTCACTAGAGCTACTTAGGCCAGACTAGAGTGGGAGACTCTGTTTAAATACAGCTGGGCTAGCCCTACAGGTGATAGTCGTCTAGAACAGTTTGTTACAGGGTTAAAACGCATCAGCAACCAACCTACTACCTTTCTCTTCACTCAGTCTAAATCTCTCGCTACTTAATTTCTATATACAAGTAAAGTCATCCGATTTTTTCAAACTCGGAATTTCAACAACATATTCAATTTTAATTAACTTTATTTAGATGACAGAATTGTCTAATAAACTGAAATAGTACTTTAGATGAAACCCTTACCCCACCCGCTCCCCCATAACTACCCTTAAATGAATTTTTCCAGAGAAATGTTTCAAATAAAAATTGTAGATCTTTGTATCGCATCGTTAATATACTAAGTTTAAAGAAAATTGTCGGAACAATTTTTGAGAAAATCGCAAAAAAGTAAAAAAAAAAAAAAAAAAAAAAAAAACTAGTATAATGGTACTTCCGGTTGAGGAATTTTGACAGATAACGTACTGTCAGATCCCAAGGTGGATACCTAAACGGAATTTCAAGTTTCAACTTTCTATGGTTTTCATTTTTGCGTTATACTGTTCACATACATACACACACAGACACACACACATCCATTTGCTAAAAATCTCTTTTATTTTGTTTGTACTCAAGGTCCCTTAAAACGGATATTTCCGGTGAATACCGGATATCGAAAATTTGACACGATTACAATACTTCCTCTTTACTAGGAGGAGTAATAAAAGAGAAAGTAAAAATAATTATTAGAAAAAAAAATGTGTCTGTATACATGCCGCCTATGTACGAGTATAATTCAAATACGAAAAATTGCACAAAATATTCAAACTTTAGTAAAAAAAGTAGGTCAACCGGAAATACCAATTTATTAAATAATTTTTTTTTATTTTTATTTAGTTTTCTTCAATTTTATTAAAAACTACTACTAACGATTTTCTTCAAGCTTAATTATTATTATCAACAACATATTATTATACTTATTATAGTATAATTTATTTAAAACATTATTTTGGAAAAATTCATTTTTATTTATTTATTTATTTTCTCTCTGTAATATTTAAATAATGTAAAAATATAAAGAGAGAACAAAAAATAAAATAATTAAAATCCAAGGTAAAACTGAAATACGAAGAATGTATTTTTAGTAAATACAAATAAACAAGGACAGTATTTTAAAAATGTTTTCATGAAAATTTGGACAATTATATTGAGAAATGTAATTATAATTGAGGAATGTTTGTAATTTTTTTTTTTTTTTTTTTTGTGCTTACTTAACAAATAATTTTCTTGAATCCGAATTTCATTTACACAAAAATTTGAAGCTATATTAAAAAAATCTGGTGTGAAACACTCACACAACTTTCTCTTACTCCAGTACTCAAAATTATAATTGACAAATTTTATAGTTAGTGTACCAAATTTATAGAAATTCGTCGAAAAGTGAAAACACTGTCCAGTAAAACTGTCCGGTTTACTAATTTCCTTGAAACTCGGAATTTGGGTCACATATTAATTTCTAGTTATTTCAAATTGGATGACAGAATTGTATAATCAACTGTGATAGCATTTTAAAGAAAAACATAACCCCCCTCCCCCAAAAGTCCCCTTAAATGAATTTATCAGGGGAAAAGTTTCAAATAAAAGTTGTAGCTCTTTATATGTATAGTTAACAACGCTGGTTTAAAGAAAATCGTTGGAGCCATTTTCGAGAAAATACCAGAAAACTGAAAATTATATTTCAGTAAAAACGCACTTCCGGTTATCTATTTTTTTTTCAAACTCGGAATTTCAACAACATATTTAATTCTAATTAACATTATTTAGATGACAGAATTGTCTAATATACTGAAACAGCAGTTAGTTAAGATGAAAACCTAACCCCACCCCTCCCCCAGAAGTGCCCTTAAATGAATTTTCCTGGAGAAATGTTTCAAATAAAAGTTGTAGCTCTTTGTATGTGTAGTTGATATAGCAAGTTTAAAGAAAATCTTCGGAGCCATTTTTGAGAAAATTGCAAAAACGTAAAAAAAACAACTAGTAAAGTGGTACTTCCGGTTGAGGAATATTGACACATAACGCACCGTCAGATCCCATGGTGATACCTAAACGTAATATCAAGTTTGAACTTTCTACGATTTTTGGTTTTTGAGCTATGCTGTTCACATACATACACTCACACATCACACACACACGCACAGACCATTCGCTAAAAACCACTTTTTGGACTCAGGGGACCTCAAAACGGATATTTCCGGTGAAAACTCGATATCGAAAATTTGACACGATTACAATACTTCCTCTTACTAGGAGTAAGAGGAAGTAAAAATTAGCAAAATTCTTATGTTCAGCAATCATTTTTTGTTTTCCAGTAATCACACATTTCTAAACCGAAGCAAAAGAAGCCCATTCGCTTATTTAATGGAAATCAAGTAATAAAGGCAAAGTTGAATTAACTGCCAGTAAGGCTACTCGCGCTCTCATGGTGTGTAGGAGGGTGGCGGGCAAGTCTTAGGGATATGCCCTCCTCGCATTCTTATCTGGATGTACACCATGATGGTGAGACCTATCATCACCTATGGCGCAATAGCGTGGTATAGCAGAACAAAGTTCGAGAAGGTCAAGAAGATTTCTTGACAGAGTACAGCGCCTTGCGTGCCTATGCACGACGAGACCAATGAGGACGTGTCCCACGGCCGGAATTGAGATCATTCTCAATCTCATACCGCTCCACCTAGTGGTGGAAAGGGTGGCGAAGAGAGAAGCCCTCCTCAGAATCTCTAAGGAGGGCGTGGGGAGATATGGGCTAAGCTCTATGGAGCGGACGTTTCCTTCTGTTCGGCTTCCTATCCTGGAACCTTCATAGAGATAGTATGATTAAGAAATATAGTTTTGTTAGGAATTTTTCTACGAAGCTAAGTACGAAAAGGGAGTGGAGCGAAGGCGCGCCTACTCTGGCTAGTATTAGCAAGCATGCCACTAAGTGGTATACAGGTGGGTCTAAGACCCTCGAAGGAATCGGAGCAGGAGTGTTTGGGCCTAGAACCAAACACTCGGAACCCATGGGTAGGTTTCCTAGCATCTTCCAGGCGGAAATTCACGCTGTTGGAAGGTGCGTTCAGTTGAACCTTGACAGAGGATATTGGAATCAGGAGATAGTTATCGTATCCGATAGTCCGGCGGCCATTAAAGCACTGAGTTCTCATGTTATCAGTTCCAAAATGGTATGGGAATGCCTAGGTATGCATATATGAATGTATATATATGAGGGGAATGAATATATGTAACCTATCAATGGTAAATAATAATTGAAGTGACCTAGGCAGAAGAAAGAAGTGACCTAGGCAGAAGAAATAAAGTTACCATATATTGGGTGCTGGGATATGTCGGCGTGGAAGGTAATGAGGTAGCCGACACCTTGGCAAAAGAAGGCGCTGTATCCTCTCATTGGGCCGGAGCCCTTTTGTGGAGTCAGTGACCAAGTACTCTTAGAACAAAATCAAGAAGGAAGAGGTGGCGAAAAGAGCTCATCCTTGGAACACCATCCCGGGAATGAGACAGGCCAAGGTCTGTCTAGGTGGTTATAACCAGGAATGGTCGAAAGCCTGCATCTGTCTGAGTAAGAACAGGATCCGTATTCTTACGGGATTCCTTACGGGGCATTGCAGAGACAGGAGACACCTGAGGAAGCTTGGCCTAGAAGATGATAGCACATGCAGATTCTGTGGAAAGATGGAGGAAACTTCGATACACCTCCTCACAAACTGTGATGCCGTCATTCAAAGAAGATTTAGTGGTTTGGGCCGTTACCAGCTAGGGGAGGAGGAAATACCTACCCTAGAACCTTCCAGGATTTTGGGATTCCTTAGGGAGCTCAACCTGGAGGAGGTGCTCTAGATGAGCTAGCTCATCTTCGGCACCAGAGGGGGTACAATAGATCAATCAATGGTCGCAGTACAGAACCCTCAAAAAAAAAAAAAAAGTAATTAAAATTGTACAAAAATTCGTTTTTTAATTTCTCTTACTTTGTAAGTGAGAAATATTGCTATCATATAAATTTTAAAAAATTGAGTTTTCAAAGGGAATACATATTTTGGAAGTTCCCTAAGTATATTAAATGTTTTGGCCATAATCCAACTGCTGGTAGTATAACCACTTTGTTGAATAGAATTTTTGTGTGCCGTTTTACAGAATTTTCTTCAAAATTGCCCTCAAACAATTTTTTTGGGGGAAAAGGGGGGACACAAACCCCTACGCTATCCAAAGTCCCACTGGGCTCATATAGTATGTAATAGGATCCGAAGAGAGGTATTTAAAGCAGAGAGAGAGAGAGAGACACACACACACACACACACAGAAATTGAAAGTCTCACTCGCTACTTAGGCCAGGACTAGAGTGGGAGAGACTCTGTTTAAATACAGCTGCGCTAGCCCTATAGGAGAAAGTTTTTAGAACAGTTTGTACAGCAGTTAAAATGCATCAGCAACCAACCTACTACCTTTCTCTTCATCAGTCTAAATCTCTCGCTACATAATTTCTATATACAAGTAAAGTCCTGGCAGTTTGTGTTACTCCTTGATTATACAGTGTTTTAGCATTAATAATAATAAAAATAATAATAACAGTCTTTATTCAAAATAGAAATATAAACAGATAAAAATTCATTCCTTTGGTTTTTTTCCAGACATACCTCACTGGCCCATGGCAGTCTGAGGGGTTTGTCGTTATTTTTAATCAAAATAGAACAAATTAAACAAAAAGATAAATTGAACTTAAATAAATAATGGCTATAATAATTAAAAAAAATCCGGTGTGAAACACTCACACAACTTTCTCTTACTTCTGTTCTCAAAATTATAATTAACAAATGTTTTAGTTTGTGTACCAAATATAACGAAATTCGTCGAAAACTGAAAAAGCTGTTCAGTTATTTCCGGCTTACTAATTTTCTTAAAACTTGGAATTTTTGTCATCTATTTATTTCTAATTAATTTTGTTTGGATGATAGAATATGTATATTCAACTATGACACCACTTTAGAGGAAGCTGTAACCCCACCTCTCTCCTAAAAGTGCCCTTAAATGAATTTTTCCGGAGAAATATCTTAAATAAAAGATGTAGATCTTTGCATTTTTAATTTATATACGAAGTTTCAAGAAAATCGTCGGAGCCATTTTTGAGAAAATCGCGAAAAACTGAAAAAAATCAGTTAGTAAAGTGTTAAAACAAACGCACTTCCGGTTATCCGATTTTTCAAACTCGGAATTTCAACATCTTTAATTCTTATTAATATTATTTAAATGACAGAATTGTCTAATAAACTGAAATAACAGTTAAGATGAAAACTTAACCCCATCCCTTCCCCAGAAGTGCCCTTAAATGAATTTTCCCGGAGAAATGTTTCAAATAAAAGTTGTAGCTCTTTATATATGTAGTTGATATACGAAGTTTAAAGAAAATCGTCGGAGGCATGTAAAACAAACATCTAGTAATGTTGTACTTCCGGTTGATGAATATTGACAGATGACGCACCGTCAGATCCTATAGTGATACCTAAACGTAATATCAAGTTTCAACTTTCTACGGGTTTTCATTTTTGAGCTATGCTGTTCACATACTCACACACAAACACACACACACATACATACACATAGATACATACACAGACCATTTGCTTTTAAAAACCACTTTTTTGTAGTCAGGGGACCTCAAAACGGATATTTCTGGTGAAAACTCGATATCGAAAATTTGACACGATTACAATACTTCCTCTTACTAGTAAGAGTAAGAGAAAGTAAAAAAAAATGGTTTCACAATAGACATTTTTACAAAGCAATCAAGACAGAAAAATCAATAATTTATATTCCCAACTCGATATTTATTAGTAATTGAATTCTTGCACCAAAGAATATCTATACTTCCATGACATCTTAGCATATTTCACTAGACTACCCCAGTCCTTACCATTTAGTGTCTTTAAATTCATCGCATATTAAGGAACTTTTGTTAATATATTTCAAGCGGAAATCTTTTAAAATAGGGCATATGGCTATAAAATGAAAGACATCTTCTTCCTCGTTTCTGTTACAGAGTGAGCATAATTTGCCCTGATCGGCAAAATTGTACTTATTAAGCTATAACAGGTCCCCTCTTATTTTGAAAAGCCAACTACTGGAGTTGCCATCTATATTTGGATTATAGATATAACAGTTGCCCACTTCTAATTCTTTATACAGTTTATAACTTGTACTGCTTGCTGATTTTATCCTATACTCATCTTAGCTTTAATGTATTTATTACATTAGATGTCTTTATTTTACCACTGATTATATCTTGTATATTCTGATTACATTTATTACAAACATCCTGCACTTCCTTGTACCAGAAAATTATCTTTGTTTATTATTTCCCTCGCAAGAACATTAGAATATCTGGAAGCTGGCAGATTCAAGCACCTTTCAGTGTTAAGCATTATTTCCAGTTTATTTCTTAGTATAAACCCAATTCTATCCTTCACATACTCATTATATATAGCTACCCCAAACGGAAAAAAACAACAACAAACCAGTGAGGGAAGGGAATAGCTAAGTGGTTAGCGTACTGGACTCCCACGCGGAGGACCCGGGTTTCGAGTCCAGCTGTGCTACCCTTAGATTTTTCTCTTCCAGAGCCTCTACAGCTCACTGTCCGGTGATGGCAGTGTTGTCTGTAACGAGAGAACACTGTCCGAGGCCGGCAGTGCACTGAGAACGCTCCGGGTGCCAATGACCATAGATGTTAAATAATGCTTAAATTAAAAAAAAAAAAAACAACAAACCAGGTCTAAAACAAATATCCAGACCCAGATCTAACCCATTCTAAGATTCACCGCAGTTCGAACAATCCGGACAATAATCTTAAAGGGGTTATATAACCTAAGCTCTTCCACAGACATCCTGTCCCTGATCAAAGGTCCCTGAACCTAATTTCCTCACAACCAAAGCAATCTAACATAATATGGATAGGTATTTCCTCTTCTGTCTCACAGACTGTACAAAAAAGGATCCAGCATGAGCCCTATTATGTAGAGGTGTTTCCTTAAACCACAATGTCCAAATTAAGAGATCCAATCAGATGCCTAAGAGAGCTCTGTGAAAGACACAGCACCGTCTCACTAATGGCCTTGTCCGGGCCCCCGATGAGCATTTTGGACTGACGAAAACCAACTGAGCTCATCCATAAAGATGAATGCTGTGAAGCTGTCCATCTCTGGAAGCCTGACAGATATGTGCCAGAAGACACGCCAACAGCAGGCTCGGGACCAATGAAAGGGAGAGAGAGATGCCTAATAGTGGCACACCTATCCATCTCCTCATTCCCAAAAAATTCCCATGTGACCTGGCACCCAGACTAGAAGCAAATCCTTCAGTGAAGAAAGTTCTTCCAGTCTTTTAGAACATTCTAACACCAATCTGGAAGTGAAGACACATGAACTCAGCGCCTGCCTTCAGCGCAGCTTGGCTGTCCGAGCAGCTACGAACACTTTTTAAGTTAGTGTTATATACCCACTATGTCCAAAGTAAGGGATCCAACCAGATGCCTAAGAGAGCTCTGTGAAAGATACTAATATAGCTCCGTTCAGACCACCAATAAGAATCTTACACTGGCCGACAACCACATTGATTTACACTTATAAATAACTATCAATTTTTTTATATGAAACACTTTCCCCGGGGAAAATTGAATTTTGGTGGGTTCTAGGGGTGGGGGGTTAAGCTTTTCTCAATAAAGTGCAATTTTAATTTATAGTTATTCCCTATATAGGGTGACCAGAGTTATATGCTCCACCCACTTTTTTTTTAAACGGCGGGAAATTTCGAAAAAATAGAAAACACGTATTTAATCATTTTTAGTCTAGTTTATTTTCAGTGATTGATCCATTTTTTTAAACCCCAATATCCCGAGATACAGCATCCAACTTTTTTTTTTCAAATGGAACATTATATTTTTTTTTTGCATATTTTTATAGTACTTGAGCTTCTAAAAAAAACAAAAAAAAAAAATTTAAAATCGGTTAGGTTTTTCAAAAGTTATGGTAATTTAAAATATGAAAACAAATTTCAGTTTAATGTCAAAATTACGTTATTTTTTCTTTAAAGAAGCTCTTCAAACTGGGCACCATCAACGGATAGGCAAGCCAAAGCTCTGGACTCCCACGCTCTGTTTGTAGCAGCACTTAGGTGGCAAAGTCAACATCTAGGCAGGCTAGAGTTATTCGACGTTCCAGATCTTCGACTGAAGGCACGGGATTAAGGTTACTGTACGCTTTATTTTTTAGATATCCCCACAAAAAATGGACAAAAAATGCACAATTTTATGGACTAATGAATCAAATTTTACCAACAATGGCCTTCTTAATCGTTGGAACTTTAGAATATGGGCAGAAGAAAATCCACAAGTTACCTTCGCCACACGCCATTAGGTTGTTTTTTCTACAAATGTTTGGTGTGGAGTTTGAGGAAACCAACTAATCGGCCCATACTTCTACAGAGGGAACTTAACTGGTGAAAGGTATCTAACTTTTTAAAGAGACATTTTGCCAGTTTTGCTTGAAGATGTTCCTCTAAAACGTCGGTTAGATATGTATTTTCAACAAGATGGTTGCCCGGCACATAATGCGAGAGCTGTTCGACGTTACCTGGACAGAAATTTCCACGAAAAGTGGTTAGGAACTCATGGTCCGATCCAATGGCCACCTCGATCTCCGGACTTAACCCCAATGGACTATTTTTTGTGGGGATATCTAAAAAATAAAGTGTACAGTAACCTTAATCCCGTGGCTTCAGTCGAAGATCTGGAACGTCGAATAACTCTAGCCTGCCTAGATCTTGACTTTGCCACAAGTGCTGCTACAAACAGAGCGTAGGAGTCCAGAGCTTTGGCTTGCCTATCCGTTGATGGTGCCCAGTTTGAACAGCTTCTTTAAAGAAAAAATAAGGTAATTTTGACATTAAACTGAAATTTGTTTTTCATGTTTTAAAGTACCATAACATTCCAAAAACCTAACTGATTAAAATTTTTTTTATATTTTTTTTTTAGGAGCTCAAGTACTATAAAAATATGCAAAAAAAAATATAATGTTCCATTTAAAAAAAAAAAGTTGGATGCTGTATCTCGGGATATTGGGGTTTAAAAATATGGTTCAATCACTGAAAATAAACTAGACTAAAAATGATTAAATACGTGTTTTCTGTTTTTTCGAAATTTCCCGCCGTTTAAAAAAAAAGTGGGTGGAGCATATAACTCTGGTCACCCTGTATATAATATTAATATAAATTAAAAGCATTGATAGAATACTAAATTTGAAGAAATCAAAGGCTACGATTTTCTTTAAGACCTACTGCAACACATACACAATTATCAACAAAAGGTTGGTTGGTAAACATTGCAAATTAAACAAAAATTGAGTAATATAATTAGTAGTTAAACAAAAATTGAGAATAATATAATTAGTGACAGCCGTGAGCGTGTGATTATACCTTCTTTATTTTGTTTCATTTATTTATTTATTTATTTATTTATTTTCCAGTAAATGTATTATTAAAACTTTTACAATAGAAAAGTTTTCAACATAAATAAATAATATATACTTCCAAGAAACATAATGACATGGAAAAAATATCTTTATGACATTATTGTTAATGAATTGGTAAGAAGTGATAAAAGTAAAAAAAAACATCTGTCAATAATAATTAGTAAGGCTGTAAAGTATTTTCTTTAAATTCAAGGTCTTAAACAAACTTATTTTAAAAATTTACCATAATTAAATGCTAATATAATAATAATTTATTAAAATTGGATTAATTTATTAGTTAGTTATTAAAAAAAAAAATATCTATTTTTATTGTGCAATCAACTGGATCTATAGGTAAAATATATATACATATATATATTGTGTGTAAGATTAAAATGACCTTGCCTGATTGCAGTTATCCAATTATAAAATAGAAAAATATTTCTTTAAATTTAAAATTGTTACTCAATGCGCTAAACATAATTATATATATATATGAGAGGAATGAATATATGTAACCTATCAATGGTAAATAATAATTGAAGTGATTACGCTTCAGTTTAGAAGTCAGAAAATAGGTCAGATCGATCCAAACATAACATTTTGAAGTTTCACACATTCCACAGAACATTTCCAAAAATTCATGTTTCTGATAAAATGTTTCATATAAAAGTGATATGTTCATAAAAATCGTGGTAGCTGTTTTCGAAAAAAAATTGCCCTCCCCCCCCCAAAAAAAACAAAAAACTAGTTTCGTCTTTTAAATATGAACAATGCTAGAATAATTCTGTTTATAACTTTGATTAAAATAACGTTTGTTTGTTATATGATATAATGCCCACAAAGCGTATCTGTTGCGTGCAGTTATACTTAGGGAGTAGCGACCCCATGCACTTAATCAGAACAGTATACAATACATATAAAGAACATACACTCTACCCCTTAAAGGCAAGGACAAATACGGTACTCGTATGTTTGTAGTGGCTTGAGCGGTTTTGTAAAAGGGCTTGTAAGTATATATGTTTAAGAGAGTGAAGTATTTGAAATAATCAAGAGATCACACTGTTTTTAAATTAGATATATTCTCTAAGTGAAATTAAGTTACTTTAAAATATCACAGTAATATGCTTATAAGTATACTGAAATTAATTGGAATAAACTCTTATGTTATAACTTAAACTGGCACAGTTCTGATGTGTTCTCGCTTTGGTGTCTAAAAAAACTGTATTTTAATAAATAAATGACCTAGAATAAAGGCAGATCTCTATCACTGGCATGAGTTTAAGAGAGCGATTCCTAAAGCAAGTGTTCTGGCTTTGAAAGCAGAATGCAGACTGTCTTCAAGGAATGCCCTCTCTAACGGGGGGATTTTCTCTTATAAAACACTGGGCCAAGTGGTATTGTTATTTTCCTAACGGATTCCTGTGCTTTTGTCTCTTTAGCAGCAATGACCTTACATTTTAGTACCTGACTCTAAAATACTTTTTGCCAAAATTATTTCATTTAAAATATTTTTCGAAACTATTTATTTTTGTATTTCTTCTTCCACTATACTTAGTTAATTGGCGAAAGCCAAGAGAGAAGGAAGGGATTTGCTCAGTGGATAGCGCGCTAGACTAGCAACGCGGAGATCCCAGGTTCGAATCCCCAGCATGATAACCTTAGATTTTCTCTTTCTAGGAGCCCCTAATCACAGCTTACTGTCCGGTAATAGGCAGTGATCTCTGTAGCTAGAGAACACTGCTCGGAAGCTGGCAGTGCATTGAGAAGGCTCCGGAGAACACAATAAATCTTTCAGATCGTAGTGGAATAATCGCCTATAAAATCCCCATACAATACATTTTCTATTCTACTATCAAACTCTTAAAAAACCAATCAGATCTTTCTAAAAAACAATATTGCTCAACCAAGAGCAATATTGCTCAAAAAAAAATTCAGAAATCAAAAAAGATTTTTTATTGCAGGTAACAGTTTTATGTTTATTTGCTATTTGTTTTTTGTAAATATAAAGTCGTTAACAAGGTAAACTTCTTGCGAAGGAAATGAAAAATTCTTATACAGAAATGAATACAAAAAAAAAAACAAAACAAAACAAAACAAATGATGTTGGATAATCAATTAACGTTTGAAAAGACTTATTAATTCATTCTGTTTTGTTCTAATTTATATTCTATTTGTTCTGTTTACAGTAATTAAGTATAAGGAAAGTATATAATAGACTAGCTTGAAGATTTAATTGGATATGAATGAAATATAAAATTAGTTACAACAAAGTAATAGATAGTTTATCGTCTCTTTACTACTGTAACAGACAGTACTGGCAGATTTACCAAACTGCAAATCAATTATAAGAAATAAAAGTTTTGAAATTAAAAAAAAAAAATCAGGTGTGAAACACTCACACAACTTTCTCTTACTCCAATTCTCAAAATTATAATTGACAAATTTTATAGTTTGTGTTCACCAAATTTAATGAAATTCGTCGAAAACTGAAGAAAAAAAAACTGTTCAGTAAAAGCGCACTTCCGGTTTACTAATTTTCTTGAAACTCGGAATTTTGGCCATCTATTTATTTCTTAATTAATTCTGATTGGATGATAGAATTGTATAATCAACTGTGATAGCACTTTAGAGAATAACATAACCATAAAACATCACCCCGTCCCTTAATAGTGCCCTTAAATGAATTTTTCCAGTGAAATGTTTTTAAATAAAAGTTATGGATCTTTATATGTTTATTTCATATGGGAAGTTTCAAGAAAATCGCAAAAAAGTGAGCAAATCATTTAGTAAAGTGGTAACGGGAGACACCACAAATTTGTTCACTTTTTTCAGAATAAACAGGCATGCTTTTAATTTATAGCGAAGTACATAAAAATGATTTTGCTACTGTTCGAAGATATCATGAAAAATTTCCCAGCCATAGAATACCAAATCGTAAAACGTTTGAATGAAGCCGTCTTAGGGAAAATGGCATACTAACGCTGGTCGGCAAAGATTTCGGCGAACTGTAAACGTTGAAGAAGAAATACCTGGAAGGTGTTCAGTTATCACCTAATACTAGCACCAGAAGATTGTCACTTCGTTTCGATGTTAACTCTATCAGTGAATGGCAAACAACAATTGCATCAATTACACTTTATGCCTGTACATGATTTATTACCAGAAGATTATAACAAGCGCAGAAATTTTCTCCCATTGGTAAATTCAACATTTCACTCATGTAAGTAGTTACTGATCAATATTGCTTTACAAGAAATGGGATTACTAATTTTCGAAACATCCGTTACTTGGGACGAAGAAAACTCACATACGACTGCTACTACATATTACCAACTTTTCATTAAATGTCTGGTGTGGTCTTCTTTTGGCGACAATATAATCGGCCCTTTCTTTTTGCCACCAAGACTTTCAGGAATATCATACTTGCATTTTTTGCAAAATAATCTTAATGAGCTGCTAGAAGATATTCTCTCTTGCCAATAAGCAGAGGCTTTGGTTTATGCATGACAGTACACCTCACTATTCTCATATTGTGGCTGATTATTTAAACGCAAAAAGTGGTTAGCCGATGGATTGGTCGAAAAGGACCTGTTAAATTATTGTGTTGTTAATTAATATCATTATGGCCCAATATCTCTGTAATAAATTGATTTAAAACATATGTGTATATGAACTTTTTTGTTTATTTTTTGCTACAGAACACATAACTTAAAATTCTGAAACACTCGGTATATATTGTAATGTTTGTTTTATATGACGCAAAGAAATCTTAAAACATATCATATCACCAATTTATTAACCAAATAAAAAAATAATAATAAAAATCAAGGTTATGACAAGACCGTCATGAGAGAAAAAGGTCTTTCTACACCAGGATATTCACTATTTAAAAGGAAAATACTATAAAATCGTTCACAACTTATCATGCGCAAAGTATTTAATAAGTACGACTTACATAAAATATGTATGGCCATACACTATATTAAATAATCTGTCGGTACATTTCTCTGTTTAACAAGACCCATCCACGTACTAACTCGGATGGATTCCTACTTCTCCTTTTTGCCACAGCGCTATCATCCAATCAATCTTCCGCCATATTTCACGTGGAATAATATCACTGTATATATATATATATAAACAATTTGCTAAAATCTTTTTACTTTCTCTTATTTATTTCGCACTCAGGAGACATGAATTTTTCCAAACTGAAAACTCAATTTCGCAAAAATCTGGCACTTGATCGTAATACTTGCTAGGAGTAAGAAGAAAGTAAAAATCTGGTGTGAAACACTCGAATCGACTTTCTCTTACTGGCTGACGCTTGCCCGAGTTTTCTCTAAATAGATTCAAAGAATTTGTGGCGTTAAAAAAAACATGCTTTATGGGGTTATTTCAATGTTATTGGCGCTCTCTTCTGTACTACAATATAATCACTTCTATATCTGACTGGGTAGATACCTTTCCTCTACACACGTTATACGAGGTGTGTAAATTAAGTAATGAGACTGATTTTCTAGTGTTCGATCTGGCAACACTGGAGACGCGGCGCATGCGTGGTAGGGCAAGTAAACATCTGATACACGTCCAGTGCAAATTTGAAAATGCTAGAGTTGTTGCACTGTCCGTAGTGACTTTTTTTGTGAGCAAGGTTTTTTCAGTGCGTTTTAAAAATGAGTGACATCAATTACGAGCAACGTTGTGCTATCAGGTTTTGCTTCAGACTTGGGCACAGTGCAACGGAAACGTTTGAAAAACTGTGCCAGGCCTATGGAGACAATGTTTTGTCGAGAGCACAGGTTTTTAGGTGGTTTAAGTCGTTTGCAGAAGGAAGGGAATCAATTGAAGACGAGCCTCGCAGCGGAAGGCCTTCATCTTCAAGAACCGACGAAAATGTTGGCAGAATCCGCGATCTCGTGCGTTCAGATCGTCGTTTGACAGTCCGAATGATCGGCGAAGAGTTGAATTTGACTCACACAACCGTTCATCAAATTTTGACTAATGAATTGGGGATGAGAAAAATTTGTGCAAAAATGGTTCCGAAAAATCTTTCACAAGAGCATAAAGACATCAGAAAGGAAAGGAGCCTTGACTTTTTGGGAGCATTGAAAACGATCCCAATTTTTTGGAACGTGTTATTATAGGAGACAAGTCTTGGGTGTTTGAGTATGACCCAGAAACTAAGCGTCAGAGCATGCAGTGGCACACTTCAACCTCTCCAAGGCCAAAAAAAGCAAGAATGAGCAAGTCAAAAATCAAATGCATGCTGATTTGCTTTTTTGATAGCCAAGGAATCGTTCACAAAGAATTTGTGCCTCAATGCCAAATGGTAAACCAACATTTTTACCGAGAAGTTCTTGAGAGACTTCGAAAAAGAGTCATGCGTGTGAGACCAAACATCAAAAACAAGTGGGTGTTGCATCACGACAATGCTCCGTGTCACACCGCGATTTCTATTAATGAGTATTTGGCCAGTAATAACATTCCTGTGGCTCCTCAGCCTCCTTATTCACCCGACTTGAGTCCATGTGACTTTTTTTTGTTCCCCAAATTGAAAAATCACCTCAAGGGACGTCATTTTGGAACATTGGAGAATATTCAAACAGCCGTAACCGACCAACTGAAGTCTATTCCAGTATCCGAGTTCCAGCACTGCTATGACGAATGGAAGAATCGTCTTCAGTGTTGTGTGGCTTCCCAAGGTAGTTACTTTGAAGCGGACAATGTTGAATTGTAATTTTATTGGAATAAAAAAAAGATAAAACAAATCAGTCTCATTACTTAATTTACACACCTCGTATTTAGTTTAAAAAGTCATGTGAGTGTTTCAAACCAGATTTTTACTTATGTCATAGTTTGTGACGAAAAAATGAACCTGGTTGCTTTTATGCAATATACCTGAGCAGTTGCATCATGAACTTGCTTAGAAACGTTCGGTTGCTGCTGACCAGTAAGAAAACAAAATATTATTGTATTACAGCGCTAGATTTTATTTTATAAGTGTGATCCCCCCCCCCCCAACCAATGCAAAACAATCATACACGGCTTTAACTTATTTCAATTAATTAATAAGTTTTCTATAAAACTGCAATTGTTTACTATGATTAGTTGGGTTGGTCTTAAAAAAAAAAAAAAAAGGTGATAAGGATTGTATTTATATACCTGGACTTGTGTGGAGCACCATCTATCTCAACCGGCAAAGCTTGTAAACAGCTGTTTAAATTTAAACCTAAAAGGGGAAGGCCCACCAAAACCCTAATATTAAAATGATAAAAAAAAAGTGATATTAATGCTATAAACGCTGTCTTCTGGATTAAATTGTAACTACATTGAAATAACAACCTGAGCCAAAGATGCCTACCAGCATGTAACCTCCTCATCATAGCTCACTCACTAATCCATATTTTTACTTTCTCTTACTCCTCCTAGCAGCAGAAAGTATTGCAATCGTGTCAAATTTTCGATATCGAGTTTTAACCAGAAATATGCGTTTTGATATCCCCTGAGTCCAATAAAGGGGTTTTTAGAAAATGGTCTGTATGTATGTATGTGAACAGCATAGCTCAAAAATGAAAAACCCTAAAAAGATTAAACTTGATATTCCATTTAGGCATCACCGTGGGATCTGACACTACGTTATCTGTCAAAATTCCTCAACCGGAAGTACCACTTTACTAGTTAGATTTTTTACTTTTTTGCGATTTTCTCAAAAATGGCTCCGACGATTTTCTTTAAACTCGAAACATCAACCACACATACAAAGAGCTACAACTTTTATTTGAAACATTTCTCCGGGAAAATGCTCTGAAGGGCACTTTTGGGGGAGGGGTGGGGTTAGGTTTTCATCTGAAGTGTATTTCAAGTTTATTAAACAATTCTGTCATGTAAATAATGTTAATTAGAATTAAATATGTTGTTGAAATTCCGAGTTGAAAAAATCGATACCCGGAACGTTTTGTTTTAACACTTTACCTAAATGATTTTTTTTTTCATTTTTTCGAATTTTCTCAAAATAGCTCCGATGATTTTCTTGAAACTTTGTATATAAACTACACATACAAAGATCTACAACTTTTATTTAAAACCATTTTTCTGGGAAAATTCATTTAAGGGCACTTTTAGGGGAGGGGTGGGGTTATGTTTTTCACTTTAAGTGCTATCGTAGTTGATTATACAATTCTATCATCTAAATAAAATTAATTAGAAATAAATAGCTGGCCAAATTTCCGAGTTTCAAGGAAATTGGTAAACCGGAAGTTTAATAATTGGACCTCAAAACATGTATTCTGATGAAAGCTTTGGAAAAGATGACATCATCAAGGATGCTTCAACTTACTGTTGGTTTTTAGACAAATTCAATATTAATTAGAATCTATAGTTTTTGTTGTTTTTTTTTTTTTTTTAGACATGACGATATACTTTTTTTTAGGATATGAGGATTAGTTAAACAAAATTATTATTATTCTAATCATTTACAATTCCATTTCAGTTACACATATATTAATATTATTTATTAAGTTGTATTATGATTAACTTCCTCGTTCGTGTTTAGAAGTTAATTAAAATGTAATACGCTCTTATATAAAGACTAGTTGTCGGGGCTCGAAAATGAAAGATTCTTTTTGGTCCACAACTAAAATAGTGACAAAAATTAATAAAAGAAAAGGAAGGACAGTAGCTGAATGAAATAATTGCCAATCTGTTTTTAACTATAACAGTTGAACCTGAAATTTGTGACAAGGCCTATTTCCATGTAAACAAAAGTGAAAGGTATCTATTAAAGTAATTCCATTTCGCTTGAATGAGGATTAGTTTGAACTAGTGATTAACCTTATAAATTAAATTAACATTGCTCATTAGTTGGCAGTTGTTTAAGATATTTTTATTAAAATAAATAAAATTATATATTTTATTAAAAAAATTATTATTCAATCCTAGGGAAGCGAATAGCTAAGTGGTTAGCGTAATGGACTCCCATGCGGAGGATTCGGGTTCGAATCTAAGCTGCTGCCCTTAGATTTTTTTCTTCCTAGGAACCTCTACAGCTCACTGTCCGGTGATGGACAGTGTTGTCTATAACAAGAGAACATTGTCCGGAAGCCGACAGTGCACTGAGAAGGCCCCGGTTGCCAATGACCATATAGATGTTGACGAGCCTTAAATTAAAAAAAAAAAAATATACAACCCTGAAATAGGTGATCAGTGATTGGCTAAAGTTATTTTACAGTTGTTTAAAGTGGGCACTTTGAAATAATAAAAAAATCTGGTGTGAAACACTCATACAACTTTCTCTTACTCCAGTTCTCAAAATTATAATTTGACAAATTTTATAGTTTGTGTACCAAATTTAATGAAATTCGTCGAAAACTGAAAAAAAACTGTTCAGTAAAAGCGCACTTCCGGTTTACTGATTTTCTTGAAACTCGGAATTTTGGCCATCTATTTATTTCTAATTAATTTTGTATGGATGATTGAATTGTATAACCAACTATTACAGCACTTAAAGAAAAACCCCACCCCTCCCCTAAAAGTGCCCTTAAATGAATTTTCCCAGAAAAATATTTTAAATAAAAATTGTAGATCATTCTATGTGTAGTTTATATCAGAAGTTTCAAGATAATCGCAAAAAAGTGAAAAAAATCATTTAGTAAAGTGGTAAAGTAAATGCACTTCCGGTCATCCGATTTTTGTCATACTCGGAATTTCAACAAAATTTTTAATTCTAAGTACCATTATTTAGATGATAGAATTGTTTAATAAACTGAAATAGCACTTTAGATGAAAACCTAACCCCACCCCTCCACCAGAAGTGCCCTTAAATGAAATTTCCCGGAGAAATGTTTCAAATAAAAGTT
>JAAEAF010008337.1:0-36344 GCA_011037195.1 Triatoma infestans | reverse complement strand
TGCCTACTTGCCCTCACCGAGGTGGGTACTCGGAATGAACTGACACTCGCTTGGGTGCCGGGACATGCAGGGTTTCAGGGCAATGAGAGGGCGGATGCACTAGCGAGGGAGGGTTCGCAGGATACCTTTATAGGCCCAGAACCCTTCTGCGGCTTGTCCAGGAGCGTCATTCAAACTTCTACCAAGGGTTGGATAGAAGAACCGCGTCTGCTTTGGTGGGAGAGAACAGAGGCAGGCAAAGCTCTTCATCAAAAGACATTTGTCTAAATTTACCAGAGATCTACTGAGCCATACCCGAAGGGATATAAGGCTAATTGTGGGTCTACTAACAGGGCATTGTAGGCTGAACCGACACATGCACCATCTACAACTTGCGGATAGTGCGGTATGCCGATTCTGCAAGATAGAAGAAGAAACCCCTGGCGCGCATTCACGGCCTGGCGTGGATTAGGTTTCTTCAATTGGGGACAGGCAATCCTGAAGCTAGAAGCTTCATGGCGGATCCGCTCTCATCTTTGCTAGGATTGATTAGGAGGGCAAAGCTAAAGGAGTGTGCTATAATTCAAGGGGATCCACAATAGACCTCGTCTTGCTGGTCGCAATGGAATGAGGCTCGCCCCCCCACAAAATCAATTTTCGTACAAAAATGCGCATTTATTGGCATTTTTATGTGTGTAGATAGTAAGCAAAGTTTGGAGGAAATCTTTATGCCTATATTCTTGGAAATCTTTCTTGGAAAACTGAACAAAAAAAATTCAATAAAGTAGAATGGATTTGACCAAAACCTTATTGCCAGTTGCAGTGTTGGCCTAAACGGGAAATATCAAGTTTGAACTTTTTGCGATTTTGACATATTTTTATTCACACACACACACACACACACACACACACACGCGCGGAACATTTCCGCTAAAAACATTTTATTCGTACTCATGTGTTTACGATGAAAACGCAACTACGAAAATTTCTCACGGACCCAATAATTTTTCTCATAGCAGTAAGAGAAAATTTTTTTAAATCATATGCCAATTTGACGATCCTTGTTTATATATATACTAGCTAACCCGACCACGCTTCCTGTGGCTCAGTCTGATTTTTAGGCTTAACCATGCGTGATTTTGATAATTTGTTTCGATGCTTTGGAATACCCTGTCTACTGATTTTACTTTTGAATATACAGTGTTGCAGAAATTAGATGGGAAGTTGATTTTTCCCGTTTCCGGATTTATAGAAGCAGTGCCGTTACCGAGTTCGAGTAATTGTCTTGAAAATATGGCAGCTGTTGGATCGTTTTTAAGTTGACCTCTCATATTCGTTGGTAAATGAATTTTTTCTTACTGCGCTCCAAAGAGTTGAATATTTCAAGCAGGCATGCAATTCATCAGCTGGTGGTGAGCGAGGTATCACTGGAAGCGTTTGCCCAAAGTCACCGGCTAGTAACACCAATGCTCCACCAAATGGAACCTGTTAATTCGCAAGTCTTTAATGTATGGTATAATGCTTCCAACGACTTCTTATAAGCCATTTTACATTCATCCCAAACAATGATTTTGCACGCTTACCGAAGAACCTTTCCCATTCCTGATGTTTTAGAAATGTTACATGTTGGGTTTTCTGTGAAGTGCATGTTTAAGTCATGACAGTTTAAGAGCTGAATGCGCTGTTCTACCTCCTTCCATCAATGTAGCAGCAATACCTGAAGAAGCAAGTGCTAACGCAATATGGCCGTTTGAACGGATTTTAGCTCGGAATTTCCCGTTTCCGTGGGAACTTCGGAATAGAGGTTCTTATAAGTAGTTGAGAAAGTGGTTCAGAGAGTGAGCTACCATCGCAAAGCGTCTGAGTCTGTCTATTTCTGCCAACCTCGCAAAACGCTCGGAGAAGTTCCGGTTTCCGTGGGAACTTCGGAGTAAAAAGTATATATAAACACTCTTATATTGAAATGCAACGTTGTGTAAAAATTTCAAGTCAATCCATCGACTACTTTTCGAGTTTTGCGGCCACAAACATACGGATGCTAAATTTTTATATATATAGATTATTCATATGATAGAAATAAACTTAAAATTACAGTGTTAATTATTATAATTCCTGCCCCAACCCCCTCGAGTACTAATTTCGATTTTTATACATTGTATAGAATTTACGTCTAAATCAAACTGAACTACAATGTTGGACAACTGTCATTTTTATTTTATCGTTATTTCGCAAGAAAAAAAAACAACAACAAAAAAAAGGCCCATTGCTAAAAATAGGCCGCCGCCTGTTAAAAATTTCACAACTAGGACCGGATTTTTCGCGAACTCCATTATTATCATTATTTTAACAACACTGCCATAAATTTAGTTAGTCATGGTGGGGGAATTTTTTTTTTTTTTCAGTTTAAATGTCAACAGTGGCAACACTGCTCTACTAGTATCTTTAACCAGCCTTGTTTCTCTTTCCTACAGTGAAGAGTTTACACGTGCATCCTAATGATAGTATACCGCCATCTTAGATTAGAAAGTGCATCTTTTTATTTTATTTTTTTAATAATCTGCATTTTTCCTTATAAAAAAAAACTGAATATTTTGAGGGCATCCTACTTTTTAAAATTATAATTTATAATCGGATTTTGTTTTTAATTTCTATTACAGCTGTAAGGGGGCTTTACTGTGTAAATGTAAAATTCTGGGCGTTGACTTTTTACAAGATAATAGAATTAGAATGAGGTCCAGAACCTTCCCCACCAGTCCTTCTTCTTGGAGTTCTATTTCCTCCAGTCTCAACGTGCAGAAGATTTCGTACCGCAATCTACCGATTGCAACGCAATCCAACAGCAGGTGAGAAGCCGGCTGACACAACAGTCTGCACAAGGACTCTGTATCCACTCTGCCCCACCTTTTGCACATGTTTTTTGAACCTACCATGCCCAGTAAACAGGCCCGTTATCAGAGAAATCTGATACCTGCTTAGACCCAGGGTGTCTCTGATCCTTCTTCTACACAGCTCTGGCATAACCATTTTGCCGTGTTTCGCCTTAGAACTTAGCCGCCAATGATGATCGATTATGCTCTCTCCGAGTCCATTCTCTCAGAGACGCCTTCGTCATACTTTTGGCTACCCCTAGAGCAGATTCCGGCCCACAGAAGGGAAGTATTCGCTCCCTCCCTAGCCAGTTGGTCGGCTATTTCGTTACCCATACTAGCCAAACTTTGTTAGGCTGGGATAATGCCACCAGGGGGGTCTGTAAACTCCCTGACTAGGGAGAAGGTAATTCTGAATGCCCGAAGATGCATAACTCTCTATTTCCTAGAGCCCATGCGCATGTTCTCCTTAGCACAGAGAACATCCTACTTTTACAAGATAATATATATTGTGCGATCTGCTGAATTGGAAAAACGTTATTACGCAAATCGTCTCGAATGTGGTTGATTTGTGAGGGAACAACATTTCTAAAAAAAAAAAAAAAAATCGCCACTAACACAAATGATTTTACGTTTAAGCTATCACTAGCGCATCCTACACGACGATTTTGGACAACTCTGTTAACCGGAAATGCAAGTTTATCCATTTTTTTTCTCGTGATTTTTAAAAAATAAAAATGGCCAATGATTTCCTAAAACTTCATATTCCACCTTTAAAAAAAACCATAGCAAGATTAGCTGATATTATTGTGATGTGATTGCTACTAGAGGCGCTAGTGTCGGCTAGCTGTTTACAGATTCCATTAGGACAATGTAATGGCACTCGATATCCCCCGAAAGTGATAATTATAACACGGATAAACTTTCTATTATTTTCACTGTCAATGGCGAGTTTCATTCCTACCGTTTTAATACCGAAAATAATTTAGGAAACTGTTTATTGGTTTACCGAGAGCTCTTCTTTATTTAGATTTATTATTACCAAAAAAGGAAACATCAACTTTCCCTCTTGGATGGTTTCTAAAGTGGTTTGGGAAAGTGGAATATTGGTTGTCCTGGCAGGGCAACGTCAGACAACAAATATTATCTGAGATCAAGATAATATTATACAGGCAATATTGTTCAACTAGAGTAGAGAAAAGCACTCCATTAATGATCTTTTAGACCGTAATGCTGTAGACAGCAATATTCCCTTGCAAAATGACATATAATGATATCATTACGTCAAATTGATGGACAACAAATTGTTTGGTTTAATAAAAAAGAAAAAGAAAATGGAATTACCTCACTATCAACATTATCTAGCCTGAGACTGATTTATTTTGAGACTGAATGTTTTTTTTTTCAAGACATTTTTTTTTTTGCTGCAAATAATTTCACTGATTTTCTTCAAATACGACATTTCTACTAAAAGTTATAGTTTTTCTGTACAACACAGTTATCAAGTTGGAGAACATGTTCTCAGCACATAGCAGGTAATAATTGAATTTGATTACGGCGTTGTCCAGAAGACGGCGTCCCGATCGACAATCTTGCCCCTTTTCCCATCACCACCACCACTATAAAATGTTCTAAAAAAAATCTGGTGTGAAACCCTCACACAACTTTCTCTTGCTCCACTTCTCAAAATTATAATTGACAAATTTTATAGTTTGTGTACCAAATTTAACGAAATTCGTCGAAAGCTGAAAAAAAACTGTTCAGTAAAAGCGCACTTTCGGTTTACTAAATTTCCTTAAAACTCGGAATTTTGGCCATCCATTTATTTCTAATTAATATTGTTTGGATGATACAATTGTATAATCAACTATGATAGCACTTTAGAGAAAAACATAACCCCACTCCTCCCGTAAAAGTGTCATTAAATTAATTTTCCTACAGAAATGTTTTAAATAAAAGTTGTAGATCTTTGTATGTTTAGCTTATACAATAGTTCCAAGAAAATCGTCGAAGCCATTTCTGAGAAAATCGCGAAAAAGTGCGAAAAATCATTTAGTAAAGTGGTAAAGTAAACGCACTTCCGGTCATCCGATTTTTTCAAACTAGGAATTACAACAACATATTTAATTCTAATTAACATTATTTACATGATAGAATTGTTTAATAAACTCAAATAGCACTTTAGAGGAAAACCTAATCCCATTCTTCCCCCATAACTGCCCTTAAATGAATTTTCCCAGAGAAATGTTTCAAATAAAAGTTGTAATTCTTTGTATGTGTAGTTGATATACCAAGTTTGAAGAAAATCGTTGGAGCCATTTTTGAGAAAAAAGCAAAAAAATTAAAAAAAAAACAACAGGTAAAGTGGTACTTCCGGTTGAGTAATTTTAACAGATGACCCAGTGTCATATGCCATAGTGATATCTAACCGGAATATTAAGTTTCAAATTTTCACCGGTTTTTCAATTTTGAGCTATGCTATTCACACACACACACACACACACACACACACACAGACCACTTGCTAAACTTTTTTTGACTCAGGGGACCTCAAAACAGATATTTCCGGTAAAAACTCGATATCGAAAATTTGACACGATTGCAATACTTCCTCTTTATTAGGAGTAAGAGAAAGTAAAAGAGAAGTGAGAGGCAGTTAGCATTTCAAGTTTAATAGAAAATCTTCAGAACAAATTTTTTTTTGTGAAAATTCTAAAAACTTGGTAAAATATTCCGTGAAGTCGCACACTTCCGGTTAACCGATTTTCTACAAACTTATATAAGTCCAAGAAAAAGAATCAACGATTTGGGGAAGCGGGGAACACTCACGAAAAGCACCGTTACGGTTTGTATCATTTTAAAAGCTTTTCTACTATTATAAATTGAAAGAAAATCGAATAATTGGTAACTGCGACTTTAAACAATAGGTTTCTCGCTTGTTTGAAATTTTCTCCAAAACTTGCTAATGTTGTTTCTTCTTAATCCAGAAATGCTTTCTGCCAAAAATAATAAATTCTAGCCATTTTATTTGAAACATTTTAGCGGGAAAATCGCCATTTATGGAATGCTCAGAGGATATCTGTGACTTTGGCTGAAATTATCGTTACAAAGATTGTAAAGTGGTGGTAGACAGAGAGCGCTCTCACGTCAAGTATAATCCCCTACAACTGTTTTCTCCTTGTAATGCACTCCCAATTAAACATTTAGTTAAAAGAAAAGACAAGTTTGAAGAAAATGTATTTAATAAGAGAAAGGTAGTATGAGTGTTTCACACCAGATTTTTATTTCCCCGTACTCCTAGCTCTACCTTGAAACGTATTCTGGACTTACGGAATAGAACTCTGCTAAGCGTTCCAATATCCAACCAATCCAATCATCCCTCAATCCAAAACTCCTGTGCACCATTGTTAACGCTCCTACTCTGTCTCCAACCTTACAATCCACAATGAACTTAGTATTCCATTCGTGAAACGACGTCCCCTTCTTCTTCTTATAAGAAACTCCAAAAATCATGTCCTATTATTATTGTTATTATTCAAGGAAGGGGAGGGCAAAATTGTACGCTATCCAAAGCCTCCCTGGGCCCATATATCTAGCTAACCCTAAAGAATAACAACTACTGGGTCTCGAACAAAAGTCCAGACCCAGGTTTTATCCATCTAACTTTCACCACAGACCGAACAAATCGGATCGAAACCTTAAAAGGACATAGCTTAAGATCCTCCTCTAACGATATCCTACTCCGGCCGAAGGTTCTAAACCTAATCTCCTCACAGCCCAAACAATCCGTCATTAGATGCATGGGTGTTTTCTCCTCCGTCTCACAAACTCTACAAAAGGGGTCAGGCATGAGTCCCATTGTATAGAGAGGTCTCCTTAACCCACAATGCCCAGTGAGGAAGCCAACCAGATGCCTGAGAGAGATCCATAAGGATGAGTACTGTGAGGTCATCCACATCTGGAAGCCTGACAAACATTTGCCAGAAGACACACCAATAGCAGGCTCGGGACCAATGAAAGGAAGAGAGGCGCCTGATTTGACAAACCTATCCACCTCCTCATTCTCAAAAGATTCCCATATGACCTGGAACCCAAACCAGAAGCACATCCTTCAGAGAAGAAAGCTCTTCCAATCTTTTAGAACATTCCAACACCAATCTGGAAGTGAAGACACATGAGCTAACGGCCTTCAACGCAGCCTGGCTGTCCGAGCAGATACAAACACCTTTTAAGTTAGTGTTACGCACTCTTTCATCCAAAATACAACAAAGAATTGCATTAACCTCAGCCTGGAAAACGGTAGCCCACTCACCAAGAGGCACCACCAAATGGTCTCACGTGTCAAAATAGACGGCAGCCCCAGACCTACTATCCATTCTAGAACCGTCCGTGTAGGATGGAGATCATTCTCAGGAATCACCCCAGACGGACCCAGGATTAACCAATCTTCCCTAGAAGGCAACCTAACCCTGTAGCAATTACCAAAGATAAAAGTCTTCAATATCCTATCAGAAGGGAAACCTGTAATGGGAATCCTTAAAAGTATCTCGCGATAAATGGTAGAATGACCATATCGGTTACCCTGCCAAAAACTTGCCTGTTTAATTCTATAACAGGCTTTCATTGCCTGGTTTTTCACCTGCACAAAGAGAGGTGGAATCCCTAACAAAGTCTCCATAAATGCGGTCGGTGTAGTCCGAAACGCACCAGTCACCACCAGACAAACCACACGTTGGATGTCTTCCAACAGCTGTCTAGCGGATCGTGTTTCAATGCAACGCCACCACACCAAAGCCGCATATACCAACCTAGGTTTAATGACCATGCAATAAATCCAGAACATCATCTTGGGAGTGATCCCCCAGTTCTTACCTACAACTCTTCGACATTGCCAAAAGGAGATTATTGCCTTTTGATGCTGTGTCTTAACATGTTCCGACCAGTTCAATTTACTGTCGAGAACTACTCCAAGGAACTTCACTGATTTACTAACCTGTATGGAAGTGCCTAACAACCTGGGAGGTGTAAAACCTACTATCTTCCTTCTATGAGTAAATAGAATTGCCTGGGTCTTAATAGGATTAATAAAAAGACCTTTATCCTGTGTCCAACAATATACCATGTTAAGGGCGCTTTGCATTAAGTCCGAAATAGTGGACAGACAGCGCCCTAACAAAAAAATAACACCTTATACAATAAAATAAACTAACATAAAATAATAAAACAACATAAAATAACAATAACATTACAACTTTAACAATAAAATAACTTAAAATAAAATGGCTCCGACGATTTTGTTTAAACTAGGTATATCAACTACTCGTACACATACTAACAACTACAACTTTTATCTGAAACATTAGATGAAAACCTAACCCCATCCCTCTCTCAGAAGTGCTATTTCAGTTTGTTAGGCAGTTCTGTCATCTAAATAATATTAATTAGAATTGGATATGTTGTTGAAATTCCGAGTTTGGAAAAAATCGTATAACCGGAAATGAGTTTACTTAACCACGTTTTTTTTATTTCTTTACAGCTACTGTCTTCTACTTTTGCTAGACCGGTATCTTCATCGATCGTTACAAATACAAATATATAAAAATAAGGTAAAAAAGAAAAAAAAAAAAATGGGAAACAGAAAACAATAAATTCTGTTAAATATTTGAAAGTGTGGCATCATTTCAATAGGATGCTGATGAGAGAGCATTCAACACAAAACTGAATTTAACAACAAACAAAAAAAATGTGAAAGTTTTCATAAACAGTTTTCTAAATTTATAAACAATTATACACGCAAAACAACAAGAAAAATGCCTAACTACATTAACCAGTCCGAATCCATTGGAACTTCAATCTGGAATTAATTATTAATAAGACTTAAAAATATTATTGTAATTATTAATTACTGTTATTTATTAATTACAACTGCAATGTAATGTGATGGGGGGGATCAAATTTTCTAAATTCACTGTTTGCCTGGAAAATAGAAAAATCTGCTGGAAAACATACACTGTTATAATTGACTTATTGCAGTGAAACTTTACTTAGTTATAATTGACTAATTCTTCTTCAAACACATAAAGTAATGCCTACTTTTTTCAGGCGAGCTTGACGTCCAACTATCAACTTAGGTGTCGTAGTAGACGGGGGCGGAAGCACCTACTTTACTATTAACATTTTTTAAACAAATATAAAATTGAGCAGTTATACGCGGGACTCGAACTGGCGTCCTCCCACTTACAGGTCCATGCTCATAACCACTACACCAACACCCACCCCATCTTCAAACATATAATTCTTACTAGATATTTAGTTTCTTAGATTTTTACATGAATGGGGGATACTTTAAACTTTTCGGAAAAATTTTCCAACAAAAAGTGATCGGCCTCTCTGTAATAATAATAATAAATGACTTTATTGTATAAGCAAAATATACAAATAAAAACAGAAAATAGACTAACTGTCAGACAGACCATTCTCATGGACCATAGGACCATCTGAGGAGTTGCTAAGTAATTACAATATTTTTATATATAATTAAAAGTACTTATTTTTCATAATTAGATAGTAAAATATTTAACATTAAATAAACAATAATAATAATAATAAAAACGGAATAGAATTTTGGAAAAAGTAAAAATCAATGTATAAATCAAAAACTTGTTTGAATTATATTCTTTCACTGGGGGAGATGCTATCTACCACGAACAAACAGAACAAATAATAGTTGTTGTGGCGGTTGGTTCCGCAGAGCTGGAAAGCGTCAGGAGACATATTCCGTGGTAGCCTGCTTCATTTTGTGGTCAGCGACCGGATTATGGCGTTCGCCCCTTCTTCAGGATGCGTTTGTCAGACAGTGTGATAACACAGACTTGCACAGAGCAAATTCAGTTTATACACAGAGTTATACACAAAGTCTATGTTATCATACTGTCTGACAAACACATCGTGAAGATGGGCGAACGCCCGAAACCCGTCGATGACCACAAAATGAAGCTGGCTACCACGGAAAATGTCTCTGATGAGAACAAATAATACCTCATTTATAATAAATTTTAATTATTGCATAAAATCTTTCTATTTCCGTTCATTAAAAATTAAATTCTGATACCAAAAAATATCTTATATTGTCATGCCTCTCTAAAAAAAATTTGATTAAGCTATCCCAGTCTTTTCCATTTGCATAATATTTAAACTCCTCCATATATAATTGTGTTTTATTAAATAATCTATATTCATTTAGAATTGGACAGGTAGCTATAAAATGGAAGATATCTTCATCTTCTTTAGTATTGCAGAGAGAGAGAGATCACCTTTTTATCTCCTTATCATAACTCTTTTTATCGATCATCTGGGTGTTGTAAGAAAAATTGTGGAAAGCACACACTTGATATATTCCATTTAGTGATACAATTACCACTTTTTTTCGGGTTATAGGGTAGGAAAACTTCTTTGATGCCAACGTTTTAAATCCTTCAAATCGGGGTCTTCATCAGGGCTTAAGTTTTTTTTCTTTAAATTATTTTTAAACTCTTACAATATTGCTGCACTATTATTACACTAATTATATATTCTATGGATTGCGTTAACATTTGAAATACACTTGAAATATACCAGTTGTATTTCATTTTGGCCGTTGTATACCTATCAGACAACAATATTTTGGTTAAAATTCGTTCGTTTCTAAATAAATCTTAGAATATTTAAAAATAATAAAAACAGATATGTTGATAAAGAAGAGACACATTTAGGATGATATAAATATTGTAAAATGTAAAATGAACTTTATACTTTTTATGCAAATATAATTTACTTTCTTAAAAAAAAAAAAAACAAAAGAAAAATGAAACAAAAGAAAAGGTTTTAAGGTATTTTTATGGTATAAAATATTAAAAATAACAAACAAAATATGGAAAACTTTGTAATTTTAAATAAAAAGCCAGTTTTAATCCATGTTCCCATGGTTTCACAAAATCTAAACTACATTTTGCCAGAGTGTTCACATTAATAATAACTAATAACTGTGTAAAATACACTCATGACTTAGTCTTTGTCTGCATTTTCTCAACTTATAATTGTCAACTTTAACTTTCTCTTACTCCTAGTAAGAGGAAGTATTGTAATCGTGTCAAAATTTCGATTTTCACCGGAAATATCCGTTTTGAGGTCCACTGAGTCCAAAAAAGTGGTTCTTAGCAAATGGTCTGTGTATGTGTGCGTATATGAACAGCATAGCTCAAATACGAAAAACCATAGAAAGTTGAAACTTAATATTCCCTTTAGGTATCACCATGGAATCTGACAGTTGGGGTAATCTGTCAAAATTCCACAACCGGAAGTACCACTTTACTAAATTTTTTTTTTTTTTTTTTCAATTTTCTTGCAATTTTCTCAAAAAATTGACTCCGATGATTTTCTTCAAACTTAGTTATATCAACTACACATATACAAAAATCTACAACTTTTATTTGAAAACATTTCTCTGGGGAAATTCATTTAAGGGCACTTTTAGGGGAGGCGGGAGGTGGATTGAGGTTTTCCTCTAAAGTGCTATTTCAGTTTACAATACAATTCATTCATCTAAACAATATTAATTTGAATTAAATGTTGTTGTTAAAATTCCGAGTTAAAAAAAAATATATATATATTTATTATATATTTATATATATATTATATATAATTTATATATATATTTATATCTTATATTATATAGTTTATATATTTATTATATATATAAGAAGATAATCACTATTTATTGGACCAGCGCAGCGCACCGATGCACACTGTTGTGTCTGCCAGCCTGTAGATATTAGCAGTATATATAGTGACAAACTGGATCTGACCAATAGCACGTGTACTATGTACTTGCCACAATTATATTCTAGGCTAAATGTAAACGCCTAAATTCTATGTTTTTACTATTATATATATATAATATCATGTCTCGCGAACCTTTCATCCTTTACAAAACTATAATTTGTGTTTTTTTTTCTTTATTATTATTATTATTATTATTATTAGTTCTTATTTCAATTTTTATTCTATTGTTTTATTAACTGCCCATCTCCTTCCAGTATTATTGCGTGTTATTTATGGTTTTTCTATTTTCTCTTATTCCGAGTAAAGGGAATTATCATGGCTCTTGTCACGCCTTCTCAAAAATGAGGTTCCATCGGAAATATATGTTCTGTGTTCCTTCAATCCGAAAATACAAAAAAATTGTGTTGCGTGAGAGAAAAAGAGATTGAGAGAGACAACTTTTTTTTCCGAGGAAATAGATTTTATGTGAGTAGTGGGGGAAATCAGTGACGTTTTTATATATTTCCCTCAAAATTGTCAGTGTTGCCAGCGGCAAAAATATTGATGACAACTATTTAATAGAAATTAAAAGTTTGAAGAAAATAATTTATCATTTAGAAGTGTGAGACATGCGCAGTAGCAAGAAGTCGTATGAATATATCACATCAGATTTTTTTTTACTTTCTCTTACTCCCTAGTAAGAGGAAGTATTGTAATCGTGTTCAAATTTTCGATAACGGTTTTCAACCGGGAAATATCCGTTTTGAGGTCCCCTGAGTCCAAAAAAGTGGTTTTTAGCAAATGGTCCATGTGTGTATGTGCGCGGGTGAGTGTATGTGAACAGCATAGCTCAAAAACCAAAACCCGTAGAAAGTTGAAACTTGATATTACGTTTAGGTCTGACTTGATATAACCATGGGATCTGCCGATGCGTTATCTGTCAAAATTCCTCACCCGGAAGTACCACTTTACTAGTTTTTTTTTTTTACGTTTTTGCGATTTTCTCAAAAATGGCTCCGACGATTTTCTTTAAACTCGGTATATCAACTACACATACAAAGTGCTACAACTTTTATTTGAAACATTTCTCCGGGAAAATTCATTTAAGGGCACTTCTGGGGGAAGGGGGGTGAAACTGCTATTCCAGTTTATTAGTCAATTCTTTCATCTAAATAATGTTAATTAGAATTAAATATGTTGCTGAAATTCCGAGTTTTGAAAAAAAAATCGTATGACCGGAAGTGCATTTGTTTTAACACTTTCCTAAATGATTTCTTCACTATTTCGCGACTTTCTCAAAAATTTCGCGCGACGATTTTCTTAAAACATACTGTATAAACTAAACATTCAATGATCTACAATTTTTATTTAAAACATTTCTCTTGGCAATTTCATTTAAGGTCACTTTTAGGGAGGGGGCGGGGTTATGTTTTTCTCTTAAAGTGCTATCATAGTTGATTATACAATTCTATCATCCAAACGAAATTAATTAGAAATAAATAGATGGCCAAAATTCCAAGTTTTCAAGAAAATTAGTTAGCCGGAAAGTGCGCTTTTACTGAACAGTTTTTTTCAGTTTTCGACGAATTTCGTTATATTTAGTACACAAACTATAAAATTTGTCAATTATAATTTTGAGAACAAGAATAAGAGAAAGTTGTGTGAGTGTTTCACACCAGATTTTTTTTCGTATTTACGGTTCTTCAAAACATTTCATTCAGGTTTCAAAACCCAATTCCGAAAATTTCTAAGGATCGATTTGTATAATTACTCTTACCGGAAATGAGAGAAAGTGAAATTATATGGATAACTCAATGTTATTGTGTGAAGCGTTCAACAAGCCCAGGTCGTAATATGCGCATACCTAAGGAAGCAATAACAATCAGGGCGCTTGTTATCATTTAAATATAACAAAAATGGCTATAACGAGATTTATAGACAGGGATGGCAACCAAGAAGCAAAAAAAAATTAATTTAATATAGACAAACTATTAATTTTCTCTATAGAAATATGTGAACCCAACTGGAAGAATAAATATCCACAATTATATTTTAGAAACTATAGTTTTAAATATTTATTATTCTTTATTTAAACGTTTTTATTAAAGATAATATACTTAATTAGTCCATAGGTCTATTACAGCGCAACCAAGTAGCGCAACAGTAAATTACACACTTTAAACACGCAATTTTTTTTTTTTTTTTTTTTTTTTTTTACTTTTTTTAAATGATTACTTGTTAATTAAAATTAAAAATTGCTATTAAATTGATTTTTATTCTAATCATCACAATATCAATATCATAAAATCTTTAATAAATATTAAACTTTTGTTTTGAAGCAGTAATGAAGCTTTATTTAAAATATAAATATGATTATAAGAGTTGTAAATAGGTATTTCTTAAATGATTAGTTTGTACAGGAAATATAGTATATAAATAAATATATTGAATTGGGAGTCTTAGGCGGGGGTGGAGCATCCGGAAGAACTCCAGAGAGTCCAGTTTTATATAGATAATCAGGTCAAACATAACTTCTAATTTACTGGAATAATTAACAAGTTTTACACCATTTGATAACAGTGGTAATAATTAATTGGTGTTTTGTTTGTTTTTTTTTAAATAGTAAATTAAAAATTTATTTCTTTATTTATTTTAATTTAAAATGAACTTCCGCTTCCGGTCGTCAAATTAACATTGTCCTATAAAAAATCATTATATATTTTTTTGAATTCTACAAAGTTGTTTTTCTCATTGGTTGACTAGAATTAGAATGATGCAGGGGGGGGGACTCAAACCCAGGCACTGCAGCCTCCCATTGAAGCCAAGTGCCAACCCCTCAAAACATAGTAGAGGAAGCCGCCCTCTTCATGAGGTCCAGAACCTTCCCCACCAGTCAATCCTTCTTGGAGTACGATTTCCTCCGGTCTCAACGTGCCGAAGATCTCGTACCGCAATCTGCCGATTGCAACGCAATCAAACGGCAGGTGAGAGGCCGTCTCCTCCTCCTCCTCCTCCTGACACAGTCTGCACACAAGGGCTCTACATCGACCAATCCCACCTTGTGCAGATGTTTCTTAAACCTACCATGACCAGTAAACAGGCCCGTTATCATTGAAATCTGATACCTGCTTACACCCAGGGTGTCTCTGATTCTTCTTCTACAAAGCTCTGGCATGACCATTTTGGCGTGTTTTGCCCCAGAACTTAGCCGCCAATGACGATCGATTATGCTTTCTCCGAGTCCATTCTCTCCAGAGACGTCCTCGCCATGCTTTTGGCTATTCCCAGAACAGGTTCCGGCCCACAGAAGGGAGTATAAAGCCCCCTCCCTAGCCAGTTGGTCGGCTATTTCGTTACCTCTTATGCCCCGGCACCCATACTAACCGAACTTTGTTGTGCCGGAATAATACCTCCAAGAAGTCTCTACACGGACTGTTAATTAGAAAATTTAAATTTTCACTAGCCTTGTTATTTTTCCATATAAGGCTGCTCAGATATACAAATACCCCCCCACACACAAACCACCACCACCACTATTTTTATGACCAACTAAACATTGTAACGTTTCAATTTGAAAGAAACTGTCCTTGTTTAAATTGTAATAATTACAGTGAGAAAAGAAAAATATATAAAAATTACCCACCAAGTTTGCTTCATTTTAATATAAAAATTGTTAAGTTAGTTAATATTGTGAGTTTGATAAAACTAACTTGATGAGTTGCAAAACTAGTTTTTTAATATAATATTATACAAACTGTTTAATAAAAAAATTTGGCAAACTTCAAAGTTTACCGTTAGTTTTTTTTTTCTTTTTTTTTTTTTTAAATTCTATCGATAATATTAAATTGAATTTGGTATTATATTTTTTTATTTTATCAGTTTTCCTCTAAAAAATATTTATTGAGATTCGTATAATTTATTTTGAATATTTACAAATTAACTGCATATTTACTTTCTCTTACTCCTAGTAAAAGAGGAAGTATTGTAATCGTGTCAAATATCGAGTTTTCACCAGAAATATCCGTTTTGAGGGTCCCGTGAGACCTAAAAAGTGGTTTTTAGCAAATGGTCTGTGTGTGTGTGTGTATGTGAACAGCATAACTCAAAAATGAAAAACCGTAGAAAGTTGAAACTTGATATTCCGTTTAGGTATCTCTATGGGATCTGACAGTACGTTATCTGTCAAAATTCCTCAATCGGAAGTACCACTTTACTTGTTGTTTTTTTTTTGTTTTTTTTTACTTTTTTGCGTTTTTCTCAAAAAAAATGGCTTCGACGATTTTCTTCAAACTTGATATATCAGCTACACATACAAAAAGCTACAACTTTTATTTGAAACATTTCTCTAGGGAAATTCATTTAAGGGCAGTTATTGGGGGCAGGTGTGGGGTTAGGTTTTCATTTTATCTGCAATTTCAGTTATTAAACAATTCTATCATCTAAACAATGTTAATTAGAATTAAATATTTTATTGAAATTCCGAGTTTGAAAAAAATCGGATGACTGAACGGGTGCGTTTCCTTTACCACTTTACTAAATGATTTTTTTTTTTTTTTACTTTTTCGCGATTTTCTCAAAAATGGCTTCGACGATTTTCTTAAAACGTATTATATAAACTAAACATACAATGGTCTAAAACTTTTATTCTAAAACATTTCTCTAGGAAAATTCATTTAAAATGGCACTTTTTAGGTTTTCCTCTTAAGTGCTATCATAGTTAAGTTTATACAATTCTATCATCCAAACAAAATTAATTAGAAATAAATAGATGGCCAAAATTCCAAGTTTCAAGAAAATTAGTTAACCGGAAGTGCGCTTTTACTGAACAGTTTTTTTTTTTTCAGTTTTCGTCGAATTTCGTTTATATTTGGTGTACACAAACTATAAAATTTATCAATTATAATTTTGAGAAATGGAGTAAGAGAATGTTGTGTGAATGTTTCACACCAGATTTTTATTTTTCTTCTGGTTAATTGGTATTTAAATAAAAATTATGGGAACACTTTTCTTGAGATTCAAACACATTGCATTGGAAATGGGCGATGGACTGACTGGCCATTTACTTGAATTGTCTTCTGCGTGGATATCTGCCAGATCAAACAACAGTAATACATTGACACTGTCCGACATTCACTCACTACATACAGAGCCTACAAACCACAGCTTTTAACTCACTACCACTAAGCTGTAACTCACTTTTCTTTCTCTTACTAAAGTATTATGATCGTGCCAGCTTTTCGATATTGTGTATTCATCGCAAATACAAATCTTTGTTCCCTGAATATGAACAAATGTTTTTAGCGAATGGTCAGTGTATGTGTGGGTATGTGTGTCTGTCTCAACAGAATGTCTCAAAAAGAAAAAGTGGCAGTAAGCTCAAACTTGGTACCCCCGCTCGAAAACGGCCCCAAACGATTTTCTTTAAACTTCGTATACCATCTACACACATAAATAAATACCTATCACTTTTATTTGAAAAATTTTCTCTGAAAAAATTGATTTTCGAAAGATATTGGAAGTCTGTCAGTTAATTAAAAATTTGAATTTTGCACAAACTTTCCGTCTTTTGACATAGAGCGCTGCACACTTTTGACCCGCTCCCACATTGTAGTGGAAGAAAGAAATGAAAGAAAATAAGAATTTTGGAAAATAGTGTAGTAAAATAATTTTGTGAATTTTAGCTAGTTCAAACAGTATATTTTAGTGTAGGGGAAAGAGCCAGATACTATAATTTAGGGTCAATGCAAACCAAGAGACAAAGGGCAAGAAACAGTTAGGGTAAAACAATACACTCCCTCCCAGACATACCAGCATATTTGAAAAGATTTGAAATAACCATTAGAAGGCATTCTTTCAACACAGTCTGTTTTAGACATTCAACTAGAACACTTCAGGAATCAGTGCTAGTTATAAGAGTTTAGCATTTATTCTAGATAAATAATTGATTTATAAACATAGAAGTTGTGATATTATAAAAGTACTTAAATTCACTTAGAGAATAATATATTTATTTCAAAACATTGGTGATCTTTTACTTTTTTTCTAATACTTCTCTCTCTTGGTCAAACATTCTCACACAAGCCATTTACTAAACCGCTCATGCTACACAAGCTACTACTTACACAAACAACAAACAACACACCAACATTACACACACCATGTTTATAGCCAACCCAACTAAACCTTGTAACGTTGCAATTTTAAAGAATATTTCTTGATTAATTAGAGTGAGTAAGCTTTTGGGTGGTTGGGAAGAGTTATATTTGTCTGTAAAGAGCTATATGAATTTAATATAATTGTATCATCTAAATTATATTAAATTTATTCTGGCGAACCTTATTCTGGCCGGGCAGCAGATACCTGAAGAAATGTAGCTAGGATACACAACTTCCATCCACAAGAAAGGGAACAGAAACAACTGCGCGAACAGAGGGATATGTGTCACAAACCCAGATGCTAAACTATTACGAAGGATTATTAAGACAAACCTGGAAGAAGATTTTATGACGTCCGAAGAACAGTGTGGTTTCCAAAGAGAGTGTGGTTCGAGATTAGAGGTGGGCAGAAGAATAAGGGAAGGGAAAAGAGTAATAGGACTGCTCAATACGGTGCTCTGAAGTAAAAATATATCAATGAGCACTAAGCGTCTTATATACAGCATCGTTTTTGAAAGTATAGTTCTGTATGGTGCAGAAACCTGGACCCTTAATAAACATGAAAGAAGAAGATTGCTAGCCACCGAAATGAACTACTGGAGAATATCGGCAAGAAATCCAGAAAAGATAGATTAAGGAACGTGGATATCAGAAATGAGCTACAGCTAAATGACAATATCCTCCAGGCAATAGAATTAAAACAACTGAAATGGTTTGGACACTTACTTAGGATGGAAGATGACCGAGTACCGAAGGCAGTGTTTGATTGGGAAATAGTAGGAAGGAGGAAAAGAGGGAAACCCAGAACAAGGTGGGAGGAAGGAGTTAAAGAGGCTACGACCGAATTCGGTCTAACAGAATCGGATGCTCCTGACAGAGACAAATGGAGAAACCAGCTTGGAGTAGAGAGGAACTACGTAACGTAGAATACCTTAAAAAAAAAAAAAAAAAAAAAAAAAAATTTAAATATATTAAATAGAATTGAATTTGTCGCGAAAATTCCAAATTTCAAAAAAATCGTTTCTACTGAACGAATATACAGAGAATGTCCCCATATTTATAACTAAAATGTTTACTAATAACCTCAAATTTGAATGTCAATTACAATTGTATTAATTACAGTGCGACAAAACATAAATTAATTCTTATTTTATATCAAAATACAACAGACATGGAATTATCTAAATGCAACAGAATTGCATTCTGTGGGTACATAAATCAAATAAAGATAAAACTATACACCGTGTAAGATGCAACTACTCTATTAGTATGACACCTCTGCTAGTGTTAAATATGTTCATTATGCAGTTCACAATATAAATAATATTAAGATAATAAAATATGACAGGTTAATTAGGGTGTGCAGTTAATTGTTAGTGGATATGGAATTTAACAAACAGATGCCAAGTAGTAACAATATATACACCATACCATAAAGGTTATCAACACAAATAGTTTGTTATGTTTAGAATGTCCGTTCATTCAACAGTAATTTACTTTGATTAATTTCCAAGTATTATTAGAACTATGACAGTTATACCATTAGTAATTATTCCAATTAATTATTTACTTAATTACTGACCTAAATTCACCACAAAACTGGACCACAGGCAACAAACAAACAAGAGGATTGGCAACTAAAGTTCACATTATGTGTGAAAAGTACACACTTTGTCAGAGGCCTAATTTAAACACCACTTTCACTGGCTGCAATTATTACAGCTTTCTAATTAACAAAATTGTCTTTAAACTTGCAATGTTTTGATAATTGCAATACATCATAGCGGTAGTAGGGTTTATATACACGTTTACCTGTTAGTACTGCTAAGGAAAGCTTTCTATAAGGACTGATTGAATTTCAGCCAAACTTATAACACAACTGAAACTCACATAAAGGTGGCAGGGTTTATATACACGTTTACCTGTCAGTACTGCTAAGGAAAGCTTTGTATACGGACCGATTGAATTTCAGCCAAACTTATAACACAACTGAAACTCACATAAAGATGACAGGGTTTATATTCACGTTTACCTGTCAGTTATTTAGATACAAACCATTTTTCGATCTTGGAATCGAAACTAGACAGGGCTGATCTGGGATTAAATATCAGGAAGCACAATGGGCTCATAATGGTGGCCTAGATGCTTCTAAAGCTCGCATGCAAGCCCCGCTACTGTAGGTTAGATTCTCTTACAGCAAAGTTTCCTAAAGAATAAAGAAGCTTTCTGTTACTACGATCTCTAAATTTTCCCCGAAAATACATGTTTTGAGGTCCTCTGAATACGAAAAAAAAATGTATTTTACTGAATATCCATTAGGTTTGATATGTTTTTAAAAATTAACAATATCTCAAAAGCGAAAAAGTCGCATGAATGAGTCAGACTTGATATTTCCTTTTAGTGATAATTATCACCGTATCCGTCACGAATTTCCGTCAGTCAGAAAGTAGTACGACTTTAGTATGTTTTTTGTGTTTTCCCTTTGAGAGACACTCGAAATTCGTTCCAATAATTTTCTTTAAATTTCGCATACAATCTACACCCATAATTGTATTATTATTTTTTATTTGAACATTTCTTCAGAAAAAGAGGGTGATTCAGAATGAACGGCACCCATCTACAAAATATTATAACCTAAATTTGTAGAAAATCGGTTCACCGTAAATGTCTATTTCAGAGCATGTTAATGAGTCCAGATTATTATTTTATGTGAGTTTCAGTTGTGTGATAAGTTTGGCTGAAATTCAATCGGTCCGTATACAAAGCTTTCCTTAGCAGTACTGATAGAGGTAGACGTGTATAAACCCTGCCACCTTTATGCGAGTTTCAGTTGTTATAAGTTTGGCTGAAATTCAATCAGTCCGTATACAAAGCTTTCCTTAGTAGTACTGACAGCTAAACGTGTATATAAACCCTGCCACCTTTATGTGAGTTTCAGTTGTGTTACAAGTTTGGCTGAAATTCAATCAATCCATATAGAAAGCTTCCCTTAGCAGTACTGACAGGTAAACGTGAATATAAACCCTGTCATCTTTATGTGAGTTTCAGTTGTGTTATAAGTTTGGCTGAAATTCAATCGGTCCGTATACAAAGCTTTCCTTAGGAGTACTGATAGGTAAACGTGTACAAACCCTGCCACCTTTATGTGAGTTTCAGTTGTGTTATAAGTTTGGCTGAAATTCAATCAGTCCGTATACAAAAAATTTCCTTAGCAGTACTGATAGAGGTAGACGTGTATAAACCCTGCCACCTTTATGCGAGTTTCAGTTGTTATAAGTTTGGCTGAAATTCAATCAGTCCGTATACAAAGCTTTCCTTAGTAGTACTGACAGCTAAACGTGTATATAAACCCTGCCACCTTTATGTGAGTTTCAGTTGTGTTACAAGTTTGGCTGAAATTCAATCAATCCATATAGAAAGCTTCCCTTAGCAGTACTGACAGGTAAACGTGAATATAAACCCTGTCATCTTTATGTGAGTTTCAGTTGTGTTATAAGTTTGGCTGAAATTCAATCGGTCCGTATACAAAGCTTTCCTTAGCAGTACTGACAGGTAAACGTGTATATAAACCCTACTACCGCTATGATGTATTGCAATTATCAAAACATTGCAAGTTTAAAGACAATTTTGTTAATTAGAAAGCTGTAATAATTGCAGCCAGTGAAAGTGGTGTTTAAATTAGGCCTCTGACAAAGTGTGTACTTTTCACACATAATGTGAACTTTAGTTGCCAATCCTCTTGTTTGTTTGTTGCCTGTGGTCCAGTTTTGTGGTGAATTTAGGTCAGTAATTAAGTAAATAATTAATTGGAATAATTACTAATGGTATAACTGTCATAGTTCTAATAATACTTGGAAATTAATCAAAGTAAATTACTGTTGAATGAACGGACATTCTAAACATAACAAACTATTTGTGTTGATAACCTTTATGGTATGGTGTATATATTGTTACTACTTGGCATCTGTTTGTTAAATTCCATATCCACTAACAATTAACTGCACACCCTAATTAACCTGTCATATTTTATTATCTTAATATTATTTATATTGTGAACTGCATAATGAACATATTTAACACTAGCAGAGGTGTCATACTAATAGAGTAGTTGCATCTTACACGGTGTATAGTTTTATCTTTATTTGATTTATGTACCCACAGAATGCAATTCTGTTGCATTTAGATAATTCCATGTCTGTTGTATTTTGATATAAAATAAGAATTAATTTATGTTTTGTCGCACTGTAATTAATACAATTGTAATTGACATTCAAATTTGAGGTTATTAGTAAACATTTTAGTTATAAATATGGGGACATTCTCTGTATATTCGTTCAGTAGAAACGATTTTTTTGAAATTTGGAATTTTCGCGACAAATTCAATTCTATTTAATATATTTAAATTTTTTTTTTTTTTTTTTTTTTTTTTTAAGGTATTCTACGTTACGTAGTTCCTCTCTACTCCAAGCTGGTTTCTCCATTTGTCTCTGTCAGGAGCATCCGATTCTGTTAGACCGAATTCGGTCGTAGCCTCTTTAACTCCTTCCTCCCACCTTGTTCTGGGTTTCCCTCTTTTCCTCCTTCCTACTATTTCCCAATCAAACACTGCCTTCGGTACTCGGTCATCTTCCATCCTAAGTAAGTGTCCAAACCATTTCAGTTGTTTTAATTCTATTGCCTGGAGGATATTGTCATTTAGCTGTAGCTCATTTCTGATATCCACGTTCCTTAATCTATCTTTTCTGGATTTCTTGCCGATATTCTCCAGTAGTTCATTTCGGTGGCTAGCAATCTTCTTCTTTCATGTTTATTAAGGGTCCAGGTTTCTGCACCATACAGAACTATACTTTCAAAAACGATGCTGTATATAAGACGCTTAGTGCTCATTGATATATTTTTACTTCAGAGCACCGTATTGAGCAGTCCTATTACTCTTTTCCCTTCCCTTATTCTTCTGCCCACCTCTAATCTCGAACCACACTCTCTTTGGAAACCACACTGTTCTTCGGACGTCATAAAATCTTCTTCCAGGTTTGTCTTAATAATCCTTCGTAATAGTTTAGCATCTGGGTTTGTGACACATATCCCTCTGTTCGCGCAGTTGTTTCTGTTCCCTTTCTTGTGGATGGAAGTTGTGTATCCTAGCTACATTTCTTCAGGTATCTGCTGCCCGGCCAGAATAAGGTTCGCCAGAATAAATTTAATATAATTTAGATGATACAATTATATTAAATTCATATAGCTCTTTACAGACAAATATAACTCTTCCCAACCACCCAAAAGCTTACTCACTCTAATTAATCAAGAAATATTCTTTAAAATTGCAACGTTACAAGGTTTAGTTGGGTTGGCTATAAACATGGTGTGTGTAATGTTGGTGTGTTGTTTGTTGTTTGTGTAAGTAGTAGCTTGTGTAGCATGAGCGGTTTAGTAAATGGCTTGTGTGAGAATGTTTGACCAAGAGAGAGAAGTATTAGAAAAAAAGTAAAAGATCACCAATGTTTTGAAATAAATATATTATTCTCTAAGTGAATTTAAGTACTTTTATAATATCACAACTTCTATGTTTATAAATCAATTATTTATCTAGAATAAATGCTAAACTCTTATAACTAGCACTGATTCCTGAAGTGTTCTAGTTGAATGTCTAAAACAGACTGTGTTGAAAGAATGCCTTCTAATGGTTATTTCAAATCTTTTCAAATATGCTGGTATGTCTGGGAGGGAGTGTATTGTTTTACCCTAACTGTTTCTTGCCCTTTGTCTCTTGGTTTGCATTGACCCTAAATTATAGTATCTGGCTCTTTCCCCTACACTAAAATATACTGTTTGAACTAGCTAAAATTCACAAAATTATTTTACTACACTATTTTCCAAAATTCTTATTTTCTTTCATTTCTTTCTTCCACTACAATGTGGGAGCGGGTCAACAGTGTGCAGCGCTCTATGTCAAAAGACGGAAAGTTTGTGCAAAATTCAAATTTTTAATTAACTGACAGACTTCCAATATCTTTCGAAAATCAATTTTTTCAGAGAAAATTTTTCAAATAAAAGTGATAGGTATTTATTTATGTGTGTAGATGGTATACGAAGTTTAAAGAAAATCGTTTGGGGCCGTTTTCGAGCGGGGGTACCAAGTTTGAGCTTACTGCCACTTTTTCTTTTTGAGACATTCTGTTGAGACAAACACACATACCCACACATACACTGACCATTCGCTAAAAACATTTGTTCATATTCAGGGAACAAAGATTTGTATTTGCGATGAATACACAATATCGAAAAGCTGGCACGATCATAATACTTTAGTAAGAGAAAGAAAAGTGAGTTACAGCTTAGTGGTAGTGAGTTAAAAGCTGTGGTTTGTAGGCTCTGTATGTAGTGAGTGAATGTCGGACAGTGTCAATGTATTACTGTTGTTTGATCTGGCAGATATCCACGCAGAAGACAATTCAAGTAAATGGCCAGTCAGTCCATCGCCCATTTCCAATGCAATGTGTTTGAATCTCAAGAAAAGTGTTCCCATAATTTTTATTTAAATACCAATTAACCAGAAGAAAAATAAAAATCTGGTGTGAAACATTCACACAACATTCTCTTACTCCATTTCTCAAAATTATAATTGATAAATTTTATAGTTTGTGTACACCAAATATAAACGAAATTCGACGAAAACTGAAAAAAAAAAAACTGTTCAGTAAAAGCGCACTTCCGGTTAACTAATTTTCTTGAAACTTGGAATTTTGGCCATCTATTTATTTCTAATTAATTTTGTTTGGATGATAGAATTGTATAAACTTAACTATGATAGCACTTAAGAGGAAAACCTAAAAAGTGCCATTTTAAATGAATTTTCCTAGAGAAATGTTTTAGAATAAAAGTTTTAGACCATTGTATGTTTAGTTTATATAATACGTTTTAAGAAAATCGTCGAAGCCATTTTTGAGAAAATCGCGAAAAAGTAAAAAAAAAAAAAAATCATTTAGTAAAGTGGTAAAGGAAACGCACCCGTTCAGTCATCCGATTTTTTTCAAACTCGGAATTTCAATAAAATATTTAATTCTAATTAACATTGTTTAGATGATAGAATTGTTTAATAACTGAAATTGCAGATAAAATGAAAACCTAACCCCACACCTGCCCCCAATAACTGCCCTTAAATGAATTTCCCTAGAGAAATGTTTCAAATAAAAGTTGTAGCTTTTTGTATGTGTAGCTGATATATCAAGTTTGAAGAAAATCGTCAGTAGGGTATAAATGTTACAACTGGCGCAACCCCTTCGTCCCCCGCCTACAAAATTCGCTGGATAGGAGGGTGTTCTTCAGCCCTTCCTCAGCTCACCATAGCTAAGGCGAGGGGAGTTTGGTGTAGTGGGTATATAGCTGTCTCAACATTCCCTATATCATCATCTCTCTCACTAGCGTTAGCCCCCCTGTTCATCTATAGCCCACGCTCTCTATAGTTTGTAATTATAATATAATAAAAAATAAATAAATAAATAAATATTATAAATAAAACTTAATAATATTTGTGTATTTTTTTTTTTTTAAAAAAGAAAAAAACACATTACACAATCATTTGTAATTAAGTTGTCCAAGTTTTCTAATAATAACCACAGTCCAAATCGTTCGTTAGTAGGTTTTACTTTTCTTCCATAGAGCTGAGAAACACTTAACACTTTGTGCGAGCCCATGTTGTCTCTGCCGATGACCGATTAACACTTAATTACAAAGGACTCCACTATGAGTTAAATCTCCACTTTCCTTTTTAAGATAATTTTTTGTTTTGTTTATCGATCAACTATATTTATAGAATCTAATATATCGTTTTCTTTTTGGTACTGCTTAAAGTCGTTGGATCTGTTATCTAACGCAATGTACGACGAAATAGTTAATAATATGTTTTGTCGAACTAATTGTTTATCCAATTAAAGAAAGGGAAAAAAAAAAAAAGCTAGTGTTTAACCAGAGATTTAATAACTGTTGTATCTCAATTTACGTATCAAATTCCACATATTTAATCACTTTTCTAATCTAAAACGTACTCAATTTACACACATATTTCCGTCAATTCTTGCAAAGAAGAGATGTAAGTTTTCGGTTAGAAATGTAGAAAGTGCCTTTCTTACAAATTGACATGTAAGAAATAAAAGTAAGAATAGCGATTTATGCGTACATATTAAAACTAGTAATTTAAATGGAACTTATATATTTTTAAACACTTTTTATTAGAGCAAAAGTAATTTTCTCTAGAGATAAATACTGTAAGTTTGCAGTTAAAATTGTAAAAGTCGAAAGTGCGTATCTTAGAGCTTAACATGTAAGAAATAAAAGCAAGAATTGCGGTATATACGCATTTATTAAAACTAGTAATTTAACTGGAATTTATATGTTATACATGTTTAAACACTTCTTATTTGAGCAAAAGTAATTTCTCTCTAGAGATAGTTTGCGGAGTTTCGCAGTAATATCTTACTACAGTAGTATTTTTCTGTAGTCTTTTTACAGGAGTAAGTCTAATTCCACCACAGTGGAAAGCTGATCCTACACAGATAATGTAATTTCCAAAAAAAAAAAAAAATCTTCTATCGAATTAATTGTTTGTACAATTAAACAAATTACTTAAAGAAAGGAAAACTTAGTGGAACCAGTAGTCTTTTTATCTCAATTTAGGTACAAAATTCCCCTACATTTTTGCAATCTAAGAAGCACTCAATTTACGTACATAACTCCCCCAAAATAGTGATCAGTTTCCAATTTAACTGGTAAATGAATTATTCTATATTTTTGTAATCTAATAAGTATTCAATTTACATATATAATTCCAATAGAGAATTTAATAAATTAATGGGATTTATACCATACCTAGATAGAAGTAACTTCCTTAGTGAGTAACAGATTGATATTCGCTCCTAGAGTTATGGATGTGCAAATGACGAATGATTAGACAGTAGAGAATGTATTGTGTTAAATGTCTTTGGTCAGGTCAAAATGTAAAATCACTGCACAAAGCAAAGTTGGACTACAATTAAATCTGTCGAATAACCAAGAAAAACAAAGATATACAAAAGAATATATTGCACTAACACATTCGTAAGTTATCGTATTGTGAATTGGAATAACAGTTTTGCTAGTAATTTCCAAGTTCTTTCCTCAACCTTTCTAAATATGTAACAACTTCTTCTGCCATCTTACATTCTTAAACAGGCATAGGATATTATGCGCTAAAAAACATGTTACTTTTTAATAAAAGAATATTGGAACAAGTTAAACCATTATAAGTTTCTAATCTGGGGAAATGATTGCATTATATCCAAATTCGAAATCTTCTGTTTTGTAGCCATTGTCTAATGTCTATTAGTCCAAGAAAAACACAGATATACAATAGAATATAACATATATTGCACTAAAAACAGTCTTAAGTTATCGCATGGTAATTATTGTGGATTGGAATCAGCTTTCCTCAACCTTTTTAAACATGTAAACAACTTGTTCTACTGTCTTACATTCTTAAACAGGCATAGGAAATTATGCCCTAAACAATATGTAACTTTTTAATCGAAGAATATTGGAACAAGTTAAACCAATGTTTGCATAGTATAGGAAATGGGAAATGATTGCATTATATCCAAATTCGAAATCTTCTGTTTGGAATTTAGACATTTCTACCAACACTAACGTCTATTAGTCCAAGAACAACACAGATATACACAGAATATAATACAGTATATTGCCCTAAAACAGTCTTAAGTTATCGCTTGGCAATTATTGTGGATTGCAATAACAGTTTTGCTAGTAATTTCCAAGTTCTTTCCTCAACCTTTCTAAACATGTATACCTACAACTTGTTCTACTGTCTTAAATTGTTAAACAGGCATACTGATATTATGCACTAAAAAATATGTTACTTTTTAATCGAAGAATATTGGAGCAAGTTAAACCAATGTTTGCATAGTATAGGAAATGGGGAAATGATTGCATTATATACAAAAATTCAAAAAATCTTCTGTTTGTAGCTGTTGTCTAACGTCTAATAGTTAAAGCTGTTTAAAACAAACAAACAAAAAATACTGCAAACATACAAGTGTCTGGTCCCCAAACATGTTGTAATTGGTACCGATTAGAAATATAGATATATTCTATAGTCATTTGGAAGAAATTAGTCAAAATATTCCCCCCCCCAAAAAAAGGAAAATCATTATTAGTTCTGTTTAATGTTTTAACTTGTTTTTATTAGACGGAAATTATAACACAGAAGTATTTTTGCTTAGTCAGATCACATTCCTACACCTTCTTACGAGCCCTGGCACATACACACACACACACACATACGCGCGCGCGCGCACTACATGCTGTTAAGTGAATAATTGACAGAAATAAAAAAAATACATGTTTCTCTATTTTTGCAATACGAAAGAAAGGAAATAATTGCAACCTTTAAAAGTAAAAATTGATCACCGTTTTCTCTATTATTTTTCTCTCATAATACATAGATGTGTACGCTTCTATTATAAATAACACAAACATAATATTTTGTTTAATTACAAAGTCCATACCTATACTATAATCTTGGTAATAGTATACATAATTTACACACACCCACACACACACACACAACACAAATCTTTTTATGTCTACTGGCAGAGTATGTTTTAACTTATCTAAATTGTCAAAATTTATAGTCAAAATCTAAAGCTAAGTTTTGCATTTCTCTTACTAACCAGCAATGTCTATTTCTATAAGGAACTAGTTTAAGGCCTACCAAAATTACTGCTTCTAACCGGTTGCACTCAGAAACTTTAACACGACCTGTTATTTCTTTATCGTTCTCCTGTTGTGTTGAAAGCGGTACCTTGTATATTTTTCCTGTGCAAAATTCCATCTTCTCTATTTTGGTAAACGAGTGTCCATTGTAACTTGTTACACCAGTAAATGTTAAAAATGGTTTCTCTCGGTAGGTGAGGAAATTATATCCAACCCATTTTTCGGTATTATAATGTAACCATTTTCTTTATTAGAACAGGCACTATTTTTTGTTTGTTTTGTTTTTGTGGTACCCTTTTAGTTCTTGCACTCTTCTTTTTCTGCATATATAAAAGTTCTTTTGTTGTTTACGGGAAACACCAGTTGTGTCCAAAGTTTTGCAATGTGGTTTAATATTTTTAAATTCTGTCAACTCGTTTTACACCAGTTGCTTGTATTCCTCTTTCTTTAGTTTTTTCTGTATATAGTCTATCTTCCTTCTTTTTAAATCCACCTAGTTCTAAGTGTCGTTTCTTTACCCATACATGGGAGTTCTATTTCTTTTACTGTATATGGCAATAGCCTACCGGCTCTCTTCCGTAAGACATGGTACCAATCCTGTCTTTTCGATATCTATGGTATGGTATAAAACAGGGTTCCAGTGTTTTGAGAAATACGCATTTAATGTAACATTTTTGCACAACTAAGTGTCGTTTCTTTGCAGATGGTACATACATTAGAGGTGGGAGTTCTATTTCTTTTACTGTATATGGCAATAGCGTGTTGGTTATGTTAGCTCTCTTCCGTTAAGACATGAAAAAAAAAATTACATTATTGGTAGAGACCAATCCTGTTTTTTCGATATCTACACTTTCTGGTCTGGTTTACCAGTCTTGTAATTGTTTACCAGTCCCCTGTAAAATGTACAGGGATTGTACATTTTTCGGTTGCGGCTTACCTTACCAAAACCAAACCTTTGCCTAATTTTGTCTACGTGTAAACCTAAACCTATTACACAAAACACCCCGAGGACAGCCGAACTACAGAGCCGAAAATGGTCGACCAGTCCTTATTCATCTGCAGAGACAACATGGGCTGTCACAAAGTGTTAAGTGTTTCTCAGCTCTATGGAAGATACAGACCCGTTTTGCGACAATATAATGCTTGTTAAAATATGTGCTTTGGAAGACTGCTATGGAAATGGAAAAACCTAATTGTTTAGAAGGAAATTAGAAGGAAAAAAAACAAAATATAACAACCCAGTATGTATACCATACAAAGTCGAGTTGTCAGATGTAAAATTGGAGAATCAGCTGAAAAAATTGCAAGAATTATTTAAACCGACTAAAAGAGGAAGATTACTACCTAATGGATTTGGATATAACACAGGACTTTGCTGGAATATTTAATAAAACAGAAATGGGTAGTTATTTAACCAATAACTTTAACTGTTGCTACCAAGGAGAGTATAAGAACGAGTGTAATGTAATTTGTGGATAACGATAAAACAGTTGGTAAGAACTGTTTAACTTGGTTAACTTCTAACGCAACAGTTAAAATATGCAATAAGTTTATTTGTCAAAATAACAAGTCAGGGTGTTAATAAGAAAATCTTCAATTATATTACAGATTTTGTAAATTGTTCGGATACAAGATTAAAAGAAACATTTTCGTCTACTTCTACCAAAGAACATGGTATTACAAGACTAGAAGCTACAATTTATAACTACTGTATGGGAAAATTATTACAAAGCAACCGACGATATGTACAACCCTCTGGAAGACTGTTTATCCCTATTGGAAAGTAATAAACGTTATTTCCGTCAAGCTCCAATGTATTCTGTTTTTTTTGCAAAAGATGTGGACAAGGCTAACAGACACTTTACAGAACAGTTGTTGCCTTGTATTTAATAATTTGTTACAGTATGTATATTGGGCGAACAAGAACACACGAAAGTTGACTGGTATACAGTTAAACCTACCGGAAAATACCAAGAACAGAGAAAAAAAAATGATAAATTATGTTGTTTCGACATTTCGTTTTAACTCTCTACCAATTAATTATATATTATATTGTAGAAGATTGTGTAAACAAAGATATTGTACAGATTGCGCAAAAATGTTACATTAAAAACGTTGGGGAAACGTATTTCTCAAAAACTGGAACACTTTTTTCTACCATACCAGGAAGTGTCGATATCGAAAAGACAGGATTGGTCTCTACCAATAATGTAATTTTTTTTAATGTCTTAACGGAAGAGAGCTAACATAACCAACACGCTATTGCCATATACAGTAAAAGAAATAGAACTCCCACCTCTAATGTATGTACCATCTGCAAAGAAACGACACTTAGTTGTGCAAAAATGTTACATTAAATGCGTATTTCTCAAAACACTGGGACACTGTTTATACCATACCAAGATATCGAAAAGACAGGAGTGGTTACCATGTCTACGGAAGAGAGCCGGTAGGCTAGTGCCCTATACAGTAAAAGAAACTCGAACTCCCATGTATGGGTAAAGAAACGACACTTAGAACTAGGTGGATTTAAAAAGAAGGAAGATAGAATATATACAGAAAAAACTACAGAAAGAGGAATACAAGCAACTGGTGTAAAACGAGTTGACAGAATTTAAAAATATTAAACCACATTGCAAAACTTTGGACACAACTGGTGTTTACCGTAAACAACAAAAAGAACTTTTATATATGCAGAAAAAGAAGAGTGCAAGAACTAAAAGGGTACCACAAAAACAAAACAAAAAAATAGTTGCCTATCTAATAAAGAAAATGGTTACATTATAATACCGAAAAAGGGTGGACAATAATTTCCTCACCTACCGAGAGAAACCATTTTTAAACTTACTGGGTGTGGTAACAAGTTACACTGAACACTCGGATTGCCAAAAAAGAGATAGATGGAATTTGGCCACGGAAAAAATATATCAATGGGGTACCGCTTCAACACAACAGGAGAAACGATAAAGCAAATAAGCGGTCGTGTTAAAGTTTCTGAGTGCAACCGGTTAGAAGCTAGTAATTTTGGTAGTCCTTAACTAGACCTTATAGAATCGACATGCTGGTTAGTAAGAGAAATGCAAAGACTTATCTTTAGTTTTGACTATAAATTTGGACCATTTAGATAAGTTAAACTACTATGCAGTAGACATAAAAAGATTTTTGTGGGTGTGTGTGTTGTCAATTATGTACTTATTACCAAGATTATAGTATAAAGTATGGATTTTGTAATTAAACAAAATATTATGTTTGTGTTATTTATAATAGAACCGTACACATCTATGTGTTATGAGAGAAAAATAATAGAGAAAACGGTGATCAATTTTTACTTTTAATGGTTGCAATTATTTCCTTACTTTCGTATTGCAAAAATAGAGAAACATGTATTTTTTTTATTTCTGTCAATTATTCACTTAACAGCATGTAGTGCGCGCGCGCGCGTATGTGTGTGTGTGTATGTGCCAGGGCTCGTAAGAAGGTGTAGGAATGTGATCTGACTAAGCAAAAATACTTCTGTGTTATAATTTCCGTCTAATAAAAACAAGTTAAAACATTAAACAGAACTAGTAATGATTTTCTTTTTTTTTTGGGAATATTTTGACTAATTTCTTCCAAATGACTATAGAATATATTTATATTTCTAATCGGTACCAATTACAACAGTTTGGGGTCCAGACACTTGTATGTTTGCAGTATTTTTTGTTTGTTTGTTTTAAACAGCTTTAACTATTAGACGTTAGACAACAGCTACAAACAGAAGATTTTTGAATTTTTGTATATAACGCAATCATTTCCCATTTCCTATACTATGCACACATTGGTTTAACTTGTTCCAATATTCTTCGATTAAAAAGTAACATATTTTTTAGTGCATAATATCAGTATGCCTGTTTAACAATTTAAGAGAGTAGAACAAGTTGTAGGTATACATGTTTAGAAAGGTTGAGGAAAGAACTTGGAAATTACTAGCAAAGCTGTTATTGCAATCCACAATAATTGCCAAGCGATAACTTAAGACTGTTTTAGGGCAATATACTGTATTATATTCTGTGTATATCTATGTTGTTCTTGGACTAATAGACGTTAGTGTTGGTAGAAATGTCTAAATTCCAAACAGAAGATTTCGAATTTGGATATAATGCAATCATTTCCCATTTCCTATACTATGCAAACATTGGTTTAACTTGTTCCTATATTCTTCGATTAAAAAGTAACATATTGTTTAGGGCATAATTTCCTATGCCTGTTTAAGAATGTAAGACAGTAGAACAAGTTGTTTACATGTTTAAAAAGGTTTAGGAAAGCTGATTCCAATCCACAAAATTACCATGCGATAACTTAAGACTGTTTTTTGTAGTGCAATATAGTTTATATTCTATGTTATATCTGTGTTTTTCTTGGACTAATAGACATTTATGACAATGGCTACAAACAAAGATTTCGATTTGGATTATGCCATCATTTTTCCCCCAGCAGAAAACTTAAATGTTGTAACTTGTTCCATATTCTTTATTAAAAGTCCGATGCGTTTTTTAAGGCGCGCATAATATCCTATGCCGTGTTACGAAATGTGTAATATCTGGCCAGACGAAATATGTTTTACACTATTTATGAAAGGTTGAGGAACAGGAACTTGGAAATTACTCACAGCAAAAAACTGTTATCCCAATAGCTCACATACGATAACTTACCGACTGTTTTAGTTAGCAATACAATTCTTTTTGTACCATAGCCTCTAGTTGTTTTTCCTTGGTTATTCGACAGATTTAATTGTAGTCCAACTTTGCTTTGTGCAGTGATTTTACATTTTGACCTGATCAAAGACATTAAACACAATACATTCTCTACTGTCTAATCATTCGTCATTTGCACATCCATAACTCTAGGAGCGAATATCAATCTGTTACTCACTAAGGAAGTTACTTCTATCTAGGTATGGTATAAATCCCATTAATTTATTAAATTCTCTAATGGAATTATATATGTAAATTGAATACTTATTAGATTACAAAAATATAGAATAATTCATTTACCAGTTAAATTGGAAACTGATCACTATTTTGGGGGAGTTAAGTACGTAAATTGAGTGCTTCTTAGATTGCAAAAAGGTAGGGGAATTTTGTACCTAAATTGAGATAAAAAGACTACTGGTTCCACTAAGTTTTCCTTTCTTTAAGTAATTTGTTTAATTGTACAAACAATTAATTCGATAGAAGATTTTTTTTTTTTTTTTAAATTACATTATCTGTGTAGGATCAGCTTTCCACTGTGGTGGAATTAGACTTACTCCTGTAAAAAGACTACAGAAAAATACTACTGTAGTAAGATATTACTGCGAAACTCCGCAAACTATCTCTAGAGAGAAATTACTTTTGCTCAAATAAGAAGTGTTTAAACATGTATAACATATAAATTCCAGTTAAATTACTTTTTAATAAATGCGTATATACCGCAATTCTTGCTTTTATTTCTTACATCTTAAGCTCTAAGATACGCACTTTCGACTTTTACAATTTTAACTGCAAACTTACAGTAGTTATCTCTAGAGAAAATTACTTTTGCTCTAATAAAAAGTGTTTAAAAATATATAAGTTCCATTTAAATTACTAGTTTTAATATGTACGCATAAATCGCTATTCTTACTTTTATTTCTTACATGTCAATTTGTAAGATAGGCACTTTCTACATTTCTAACCGAAAACTTACATCTCTTCTTTGCAAGAATTGACGGAAATATGTGTGTAAATTGAGTACGTTTTAGATTAGAAAAGTGATTAAATATGTGGAATTTGATACGTAAATTGAGATACAAAAGTTATTAAATCTCTGGTTAAACACTAGCTTTTTTTTTTTCCTTTCTTTAATTGCATAAACAATTAGTTCGACGAAACATATTATTAACTATTTCGTCGTACATTGCGTTAGATAACAGAGCCAACGACTTTAAGCAGTACCAAAAAGAAAACGATATATTAGATTCTATAAATATAGTTGATCGATAAACAAAACAAAAAATTATCTTAAAAGGGAAAGTGGAGATTTAACTCATAGTGGAGTCCTTTGTAATTAAGTGTTAATCGGTCATCGGCAGAGACAACATGGGCTCGCACAAAGTGTTAAGTGTTTCTCAGCTCTATGGAAGAAAAGTAAAACCTACTAACGAACGATTTGGACTATTAGAAAACTTGGACAACTTAATTACAAATGATTGTGTAATGTGTTTTTTTCTTTTAAAAAAAAAAAAAAAATACACAAATATTATTAAGTTTTATTTATAATATTTATTTATTTATTTATTTTTTATTATATTATAATTACAAACTATAGAGAGCGTGGGCTATAGATGAACAGGGGGCTAACGCTAGTGAGAGAGATGATGATATAGGGAATGTTGAGACAGCTATATACCCACTACACCACACTCCCCATCGCCTTAGCTACGGTGAGCTGAGGAAGGGCTGAAGAACACCCTCCTATCCAGCGAATTTTGTAGGCGGGGGACGAAGGGGTTGCGCCAGTTGTAACATTTATACCCTACTGGGATTAACTAACACCCTATGTCGTCGTCACCTAGTGGTGCCATTAAACATTGATCTTCGGCGATAAGGTTTAGTTGATGAAATAAGCACACCAGCAGACTCACTAGAGCATCCTGCAATTAAGAAATTGTATCGGTTTGTGTCAGTTAAGCTAATTCATGTGACGGTAGTAATTTTATTGAATGATGCTTAAGAAATGGCATTGTTGTCTTCGGTATTCATAAGCACTATATAGATTACATTATAAATCACCATGAAACTGTAATTTTGTAATACTTATTACAGAACATCAATTCTTAACATTGTTAGACACAGTGAGTAGCCTACTGTTATAGATATGCATGCTTAACTGCCACTGCAATTACTAGGCTCTCTTCCTGTTCTGGCTCTTCATTATATCATTTTTACTATTTATATGTTCAACATATAGCAAATTAATTAATTAAACTATTACACGTATACAGCAACCGATTAAGAGATGTAAATAAGTAGAACTTTTTTTATCAGTGGTTTTAGGAAAAGCATCATTCAATTTTGTTCATCATTTTATAAACTCTTATAATTTATACCATTGAAATTGACAATGCTGTTTATAGTAAAATTAATAATAATTTCGTAAAGATATTGTAGAGTCATGTGCTTATTATGATTCTTATAAATATTAGAATTTCTAGTTATTTATTACTAACGTTCCATTACAAATTTATGGGATCATGTTTATTTTGGACACAGGTTAGGAAGATAACTTCAATGAATTTCGGGGCAGTAACTGCTTGCTTGAAAAACATAAATAAATAATAAATTGTTTGTTAATCCTCTAATTTTATCGGAAGGATATGAAGTATTTACCTTTTTTTTTTTTTAATTAATTCGAAAATTGCGTATCTTTTAGCAAAATTTTTTTATTTTAAATGCAACAACGTATTCCTTTTACAAGTGTAAACTAAATAACTAATATTGTATCAAAATCAAATTAATATGATTTAATAGTGTGGATGAACAGGTTGGCGCATATTGTTTCGTATGTGGTGGATTTCGTGTAGGTTTCGTGTAGCGTGTGTACGGGTTGTTTTCAATGGGCGTTGTTTTAGAGAGAAAGTGTTTAAGAAATAATGAACAGATTTATATGAGATTGCAGCACATTGTATCTATAATCCGTATATTTTATAATGATCAACTTGCATGTTTTGGTTGGTTCCACAGAGCTGGAAAACATCAGAAATATTTTCCGTAATAGCCTG
>JAAEAF010008336.1:0-28063 GCA_011037195.1 Triatoma infestans | reverse complement strand
AATAATCATAATAAACTAGATGTTCTTTAATTAAACATTTGATTTCAATATTTTGAAATTAATTTATCAACAATAAATTAAATATCAGGAAACAACATAATCTTGATATTGTTTAACGTAATTGTTTTTTTTAAATTTTGTAAAGGTAACCTTTCCGTTTTTTATGGATAACCCTTCCAGTTTTTTATGGTTATTGTGCATATCTTCCTAGTTTTTATATCTTTTTTTTTAAATGTATTTAACTGTTGTTAAAAATTATATAATATTAAACGTGAAAGTAAAATTCTTCTCGTTCAGTTGCTATAATTGTCTTGGGGGCAAATCTGAACTCGAACTTGCAAAATTGGCACTTTATTCTCTTGTCAAATAAATAAATATTTTAGGGACGGGAACAGTTAAGTGTGCATGTACTGGATTCTCACGCCGAGGAGCCGGATTCGAGTGCAAGGAACCTATACAGCTCACTGTCCAGTGAGAACACTGTCCGGAGACCGGCAGTGCACTGAGAAGGCTCCGGGCGCCGATGACCATAGTTGCTGACGCGTCTTAAATTAAAAAAATTAATAAATATGTTCATTGTTAATTTAATGTTCGTCATACTAGTCTTAAGTTGTAAACATATTCTTGTATCTATATCTTGTATAGAGTTTTATGTTCTCATACTCATCATTCCTAGTTACCGGAAGTATTGCAATTATGTCAAATTTTCGAAATCAAATTTTCACCGGAAATAGATCTTTTCAAATCCCCTTGAGTAGAAAAAAAAAATCTGGGGTGAAACATTCACACAACTTTCTCTTACTTCAGATTTTTAAATTGTGATTGACAAATTTTATAGTTTGTGTTCATCAAACTTGATGAAATTCATTGGAGTTCGTCGAAAACTGAAAAAAAATGTTTTGTAAAAGCGCACTTCCGGTTTACTAATTTTCTTGAAACTTGGAACTTTTGCTAACTATTTATTTCTAATTAATTTTATTTAGATGGTAGAATTGTATAATCAATTATGATACCACTCCCCTCCCTCAAAAGCCCCCCTTTAAATGACTTTACCAAGAGAAAAGTTTCAATTAAAAGTTGTAGAGCATTATATGTGTAGTTCACATGCCTAGTTTAAAGAAAATCGTTGGAGCCGTTATTCGAGAAAATACCAGAAAACTGAAAAATACATTTCAGTAAAAAACGCACTTCTGGTTATCCAATTTTTTTTCAAACTCGGAATTTCAACAATACATTTAATTCTAATTAATATTATTTAGATAACAGTATTGTATAGTAAACTATAGCACTTTAGAAAAGAACCCATCCACCTCCTTCCCTAAAAGTGTCCTTAAATGCATCTTCCTGGAGAAATGCTACAAATTAAAATTGTAGATCTTTGCATGTGTAGTTGGTACAACAAAGTTTAAAGAAAATCCTTGGAGTCATTTTTTTGTGAAAATTGCAAAAAAGTGAAAAAACTATTTTTTGTAAAGTGGTACTTCCGGTAGAGGAATTTTGACCGGTGACCTACTGTCGGATCCAATATGGTGATACCCAAACGGAATATAAAGTTTCAACTTTTTGCGATTTTTCATTGTTGAGCTATGCTGTTCACATATATATATATATATACTTAAACACACCCACACGCACACACACACACGCACAGACCATTTGCTTAAAACCACTTTTTTGGACTCAGGCCATCTCAAAACGGATATTTCCGGTGAAAACTTGATATCGAAAATTTGGCACGATTACAATACTTCCTCTTACTAAGGAGTAAGAGAAAGTAAAAATATTTTTAGCAAATGTATGTTTAAACAAAATATAACACAATAACAAAAAATCCCAAGGAAGTTCAAACTTTGTAGGTATTTCGTTTAGATACTGCTACAAGCATTTGACACAAAGTTTTCGGCTAAAATCGTCTGAACCAGATGTGGGGGGAGGGGAATGTTTTCCTATAAAGTGTTATTGTTTAATCTCCTGACGCCTTTTTGTCTCCCAATGTATACCTTTTGCAACACATATGTCACTTTCGACCGTTGTCGTAATTACGATAACTTCCGATTGCGCATTGTCCGGTTTCACCTCAAATCTGTTAGTAGTAGTAGTTCTGTTCGAAAACTGTGGTACTATACGCTCGTACACGCAGGGAAGTGCTCTATATTTTCCACGGTGCTACCCCGCATGTTAAGTGCATTTCGTTTTCTCTCTGTTAGTTTACCGCAAAGTATACGGGCGTATCGTTTCTCGCCTCTTTCTTTACACCGCATTTTCACGGGTATGCAGTGTTCCGTTATATCTCGTTACACCGCATGTTCCCCGCTTAAGTGCGGAACATTATACAAAGGAACATACTTATGCCTACTTGGCCTTCAATCGGCTCGCCTTGTAGACTGGAGGACGCCATCTACGTTCACAAAGCTATCTGTGGCCAGGGGCGGGGAGTCGACTCTGTTTTCCTTTTGGGATCCCTTTCCTTGGAGCGTTGTTAAGCCAGGGTCCACATCTTGCAAGGTAAGCGTTCTATTATTCATGCTTATTTGAATTAGTATCCTCTGTTTCCCCGCATTAAGAACTACACCCTATCAAATATAGTCCACTTACCGCTTTGTTTGACAAGATCAGACAGTTATCTTAGTTGATTATTATAGTTCTATCATACCAAACTAATTTTAATTAGAAATTAATAAATTACCCAAAAATTCTGATTTCGAAGAAAATTTGGTAGACCAAAATTTGGTTCATATTGTGCGTTAGTTTTTTTTCTTTTTTTTTCAGTTTCTGCGATGATTTTTTTTTTCTATAAATTTTAAAATTCCACCGTTGGTACACACAGAAACACTATCACTTATATTTGAAACTTGTTTCTGAATAAATTCATTTATGGGGATTTTGAGTAAGGTGTTTATGCTTAAGTTTTGGGTTATGCTATCCTCAAAAAAAAATCATTTTATTGAATTTAGATTCTTCTATTGATATAAAATTGAAGAGATAAACATTTAGTAAGAATGATAAGTTTGATGGAAATTTGTCATTTATAAACTGCAGTAAGAGAAAGTTGTGTGAGTGTTTCAGACACCAGATTTTTTTTTTTTTTGTATATGCTTTATTGAAATTATGCTTTATTACATTATGAAATATTTTTGAAATTATATAATATGTATGCAGGTTGGTGTTAGAATGTTCTAAAAGACTTTTAGCTAAGAGCTCTAAGAGCTGTCTTTTCTAAAAGATGTGCTTCTAGTCTGGGTACCAGACTCATATGGGAGAATTTTCGAGAATGAGGAGGTTTGAAAGGTTTGCCAAATTCTCTCTCTCTTTCTTTCAATGGTCCTCATACTGTTGTTAGCGTGTCTTCTGGCTTCACATGGCTATCAAGCTTCCAGTCATGGATAGCTTGACAGCATTCATCCTTATGGATGAGCACAATTGGTTGTCTTCAGCCCAAGATGTTCATCGGGGTTCCGGACAGGGCTATTAATGAGAGACGTTGCTATTTCTTTCACGGGAATTCTCTCAGGCATCTGGTTGGACCCCCCCCATCACTTCGATATTTTGGTTTAAGGAGACATCTCTAAGTAATGGGGTTCACGCCAGATCCATTTTTGTAGAATCTGTGAGAGACAGAGGAGGAAATACCCATCCATCTTATGACAGATTGCTTGGGTTGTAAGGAAATAAGGTTCAGGGACCTTCAGTCGGAACTGGATGTCTTTTGTTCGGACTGCGGTGAATCATAAATGGATTAGATCTGGGCCTGGATATTTGTTCTAGACCCGATTTAATGTGGGATTTTCTTGGGGTAACTATGTGGGCCCAGTGGGGCTTTGGATAGCATCTCTCCCCACAGACAAATAATAATAATAATATGTATTCATACATATTATTCTAATACTTATTATTGTATTAGAATAATGAATACAATTTATTTCGTAATTTGATAGGTTAATCAACTTCCTTTAGGATATAAAATGGAGAAACAGGAAACAAAAAAATAAATAAACCACGATAATAAAGTATACGCCTCATAAAAAAAAAAAAAAAAAATGAAGTTTCGCATTAATTAGTATTGGTTTTTATGTTCGCCGTTGGCTGTTAGTAATATGAATAGAAAAGAGGGCTAACGATGTAGGTCGTTCTCCGAATACAACGTGCACAAAAGAAATCTGATACGTAGTTTGTGGCCTGAAGGTAAAGAGGCAAAGGAGAGTGGTAGTGAAAAGATCATAAGGTTGTGGAAGAGGTTATTGGTAGATGTCCCGAGGGGTGTACAGACAAGGGGTTAGGGGAGAGAGATATAGCTGACTTGGCTGTTCTGTTCGTAACAGCTAGCTGTATGGTGAGAGAGAGAGAGAGGTGGTTGGAGAAAGAGAGACTAGTAACAAGGTAATACAATACCATGGAGCCTGTGAGGCGGGCCTCTTCGTGTATGATACTGGGCGGTTTATAGTCTCTTGTACTGTTTAAAAGGAGATATATAGTAAAATTGAGAAGATTCTTAAGAGCCCAGGTTTTTGGTACCAGCGCGGTTGAGAACTAACCAGAGAGAAGCGTATACAGAAAGGGAGTGAAGTACAAAATATATACAACAGATTGTATACCTGAGGCATCACAGGGCGGAGCCGCTCATCTAACGTTCAAAAGGACGCGGCAGTACCATAGTATACAGGTTACACTATCACTCCCACGTTTCCTACCTCAAAGGGTAAAAGAGCGATCTCTCTATAACTAATACCCTCTCTTATAAAAGCACATCAAGGTTTCTGTTAATCGTTAACGATAATTATTGTAATAATCTTCTTCAATTATTCCTTTTCAAAGTTTAAATTTACTAGTAAAACATTTTCAAGCCCATTCAAGAAAATATAATTTAATTTTCAAAATTTCTACCAACAGATAACTTCTAAAAGTTATAGCGTGATTCAGTCAGCATCTGAAGAAAACTGACTTCCCATGCAAGCTTTCGACAATATATATTTTCTACAACAGTTAGAGTTATTCTCCTAAAAATCAATGGCTATAATTGAACACAGTGTTGTCATGTTTCAATAAATCAATGTTGGTGGAAAATTAAAAAAAAACATTTAAGCATGTCGTCACAACAAGTCCCAAATCGGCCAGAGAGATACTTCGCTAAAAACCGTCGCCTCGGACGATTCAACTCCCAGTTGGAGATTCTTTACTTCGGGAGAGAACATGATGATACTTCCTCAATCAAACAATACTTGCTATGACCAATATAAGTCAGACCTTATAAGCTATTATTCACATTTGCCCTACAGTATCCGATGTACAGAATCACATAACCCTTTCGGCTATTTAAGCAGTATGCCGCAAAGCTTTTGTATTTTTCTCTAATATAATCTTTTGCTCGCCTGTGGTATTATTCCGACCTCTGATTTGCGTAAACATAGGCAATAAAAAGTGATTGTCACTGGGACCACAGAAAAATTACGGATCCTATAAGTTTTACTTAATGTTTTTCAGGCTTGTTTATCAGTTTTTTTTACATTGCCTATAGGTATACCCTGAATGTCATGGACACCTGGCATAAAGTGATGTTAAAGTTTTGAATACAATCCACACTGGCTTAGACTTGGCTTGGTACCAATTATTCATTTACGTATTTATATACGATCCTTCTATTATGAAGATTCTACTTTAGAATCTCTTCAGCACAGTATAATATTGCCGCTATCTCTGTTTGATAACTGTGCTTGAGTCCACCATGCGGCTATTAATTCTGGTTGCGACTCCTTCTACCTCTTAAAGCCGTTATCTCATCTGGTGAGATATAAATTTGAGATTTTTGTGAGCTAGATTAAGTATCAGCCAATAGTTGAGTTCCAACTACATTGAGGCACCTAGATGTAGGGAAAACCTTCACTAACCCAAACAAACTGTTGTATAGGAAAGAATATTTCTGCCTATATTATCCACGTCTATAAAAGTATTTGTTGACCGTTGATAAATTATGTTATGAAGAAATATGGTGAGGAACTGGTCAAGAAAGAAACATTCAATTATGCCAACGTTTCGACAGAGTTTCCTGTCTGTAATATGCGGATAGTCGTGGGGAGTGGAGAAAGAATTTGTGGAAAACGTACACATCTGTTACATCGCATAAACATAAAAAGAAAACCCACTTTCATTTTTGTAGATGATTTGCGTCAAGTAACTAGTAACTTTCAATTTTGTTTTTTATGTTTCTGCGATGTAACAAATGTGTATGTTTCAAAAATTCTTTCTCCACATCTCCAATCTTATCTATATATTAAAGCCTTGATAAAGACAGGAAACTCTGTCGAAACGTTGGCATAACTGAATGTTTCTTTCTTGACCTCTCCAAATTTCTTCATAATGTTATGCACGTCCTTAATTTTCATATGCGTCTTCTCCTGCCACATTATTTTATATATATATATATATATATAAAACATATATATATATATATTATTCAATATTTACAAGTGTTTTAATGGAATTTATTGTGATGAGATTTTCAAAGTTCAGAAACGAATTGAATTTAGAGGTCTTTATAGATGGTTACTTTACTACGTAAAAGAGAGTGTTTACGATATGGCAAAGGAAATTTAATTGGAGAGTCTGTATTTTGTTAATGTTAGATCGCTTTGCAGTCCCGTAAAATTCAAGTTCTTACAGGTGCTGAAAGAGACGGAAACAATCGTCATCTACTGTAAAATGTTACGTTTTGAGCGTTGGTCGGGTAAACTCTTTAAGTGTTTGTCTCTTTCACTCTGTACAGTACGTCCAGGTAAGTCGCTTGTCTATGTATAGTCCAAAGTACCGCATTTGGTTAGCTGGAGGAATAGATGATTTATATAAGTAGATAGATGCAAGAGTAATTTGTTTAACAATATGAAAACTGTGTATTATGATTTATGAGGATTGATTTTTAGGTATCGGCTATTTTTGAAGCAAAGTTTCTAAAAAAGTTAAGCGGGAAGATATAACACTAAGTGTTAAGATGTGATCAGAGAATATGGAAAGCAAAATTTCGAAAAAAGTTAAGCAGGCACTATAGGAAGATATAACGCTAACTGTTAAGATGTGATCAGAGAATATGGAAAGAATTACAGTGTCGTCAGGGAAGGTGTAATTAAAGTAATTAGGATGTGAGAGTCGGTTGGGTGGGTGATAACACAAAAAGACCGTTCATTATTTCCTGCGATAGATCCTGCTCCATCCATGCTCTTCTTATAACTTCTGAATCAGTCTTCTTTATCAGAAAGCGACTGCCATTTCACAGAGCCAATCACAGTGTAGAAGGAAAGTGTCAAATATAGGCGTGGTCAACATAATAATTCTAAATTTTTGATTGGCCTAAATTACACGCCCATATTTGACACCTTTACTTCTATATTGTGATTTGTTATTTATTTATAGTTACTTTTCTATGAAAAATCAAGTTTCAATTTTTTCCCTACGTAAGTATTTTATAAATTATCAAATTATGCAATAAAAAAAATCTTTTATACGAAAAAATAGAAAAAATCAAGTAATTTCTCAAATAATATTTATTGTTATACGTATTTAATGTGAGCTACATAGAAACTTAGAATTTTCATTCCATTGTTTAAAAAATAGGCAAAAGAGAATTAGGTGAAAATGCAAAATCCACCGCCATTTTTTATTTTACTGTACATATTAGTGGGACAAAAGAAAATTGATAAAATATGTAACGCTTTTACTTTCTATAATTTATTTGTTTAATTGCATTAATATTTAGTTCGAATCCTTTTTTTTATGTTGTTGCGAGAAACCAGATTTTGGCCGATTAAAGGCCAAAAGGCTCTTGCGCAAATTTCCTTCTTTACAATAGATACTCTTTTAATAATATTATATAAACTGAATTTGTTCTCTGCAAATCTTTGTTATCACACTGTTTTGACAAAATATCCTGATGATAGGCGAACGCACGAAACCGACCGATGACCCCAAAAAGAAGCAAAATAAGCAGGCTATCACGAAAAACATCTCTCATGTTTTCCAACTCAGCGGAACGAAGCACAAGCAACTCTTTTAATACTTTTTGGATTGCACCACATACATTAAAATAAAAATGAAGGACAATGTAATGAGTAGCTACAAATTCCAGGTCAAAGAATTTTTTTTTTTTTTTTTAAACAAAATATCATCAATTTATTAAGCAATTTTGACTACAGAACCCTTCATAAGCTGGAGAATATACGTACAAGTAAGGATTGCTTGTCTGCAGTTTCCGGCTCATTAGAAAATTCAAGCTAAAATATTATTATTTTTATTACTATTTCTTATTTAAGGCGTGTCAACGTCTACGGCCATTGTCGCCCGGAGCCTTCTCAGCAGTGCACTGCCGGCCTCCGGACAGTGTTACTCGTTTCAGACAACTCTGTCCATCACCTGACATGGAGCTGTAGAAACTCCAAGAAAGAGAAAATCTAAGGGACGTACAGCTGTACTCGACCCACGGACATCCACGTGGGATTCCAGCGCGCTAACCACTGAGCCAATTCCTTCCGTTATGAAATATGAATTAAATTAACTTTTTTATTTTACATTGGCTGTGTAGTGGAAGTACGAAATGAAAAATAATAGTTTTTAAAAATAATTTATCTAATTTTGTTAATATATTAGACTGTTAATTTAACTTCAAAAAGAGTGTATTTTAGAACCAGGTATATTAAATCTGGTCATTGCTAATAGAGAAACAAAGGCAAAATCCCGTTAGGTTAATTCTTTGTACAAGAAAATTCCCCCGCTAGAGAGAGAGCAATTCCAAAGAATAGAGAGAGCCATCAGCTTTCAAATAGTCAGACTTCAGCCTTCTAACAGGACAGACTTGTGCTAGAAATCAAGGTGGAAACATATACCAGTATTACGTTATAAGAAATTATTATATTTCATTGTGATATTCAAAGTAACTTAATTTCTCTAAGAGAATATATATTTATTTCATAATCTACCAGTGCGTTCTTAATTATTCTTACATTCTATCTCAAGCAAACATACAAGCCCTTTTCGCTAAAACGCTCACGCCACAAGCTACCAATATACACATCACCAACACATTACAGCTGTCACAGCCATTAGTGTTGCAGTAATACAGTCCAGTGTCAAAAGAATTGGTTATCTATATAATAAAAAAAAAATCTACTTTTAATATCCTAAATCTAAAAAAACATTCTAATTGGCTGATAGTATATGCCCCTTCATTTTTTTTTAATGTTGACTACATTCTCGTAACTCTTCAGTCACTTACATATATATTTCAATTAGTTTCTCCTAATTGCATATTATAATTAAACTGTGCTGTCAACTGTGTAATGATATTATCAAAAATATGATAAATAAAAAGCAATATTTTTCTTTTTTTTTTATTTGGCGAAAATGCTAAATTAATAAAGATAATTACATATTCTAATCTACTATTAAGTAATAATTTACATATTACTTTAGTTAATATGTACATATATATATATAAAAGTAATAATGAAGAGTATGTAATAGAAAACTGAAAGGGTATGAGGTATTGAAGGGTGCATGCACCTTGTCGTGGGTGGCCGGCGAGGGAACACCAGTCCATTAGGTGATCAGCCAAGCGGCTGGTTCAATTCACTTAAGTAATATAATAGCGTACACAGACACACACACACACACACTTTTCTACATAATACTAGCACATATAAACATCAGTGTTTACAAATATATATGTATACAAACTTGTTTATATATATATATATATATGTACATATATATATCAAGGACCGCTAGTTATAAAAACATTTCTGATTAAGCTAATATACAGTAAGTACATTATTATATTATATTGTATTATTTTATTGTAAGAATACAAAATACAAAATTTAATAGCAATATGTATTACATTTGTACACTGGCATTTTTATACATAAATAAAATCACTAAAATTTATTAAAGTAAAGTTCTTGATTTAATATTCTATTTTTTTTTTAAATTTTTAAAATTGACATTATGGTAAAATAATTATACCAATGCATAATAAATAAATACTTAAATAAATATTTTTTGAAAATTTGTATTTCGTTTAATAAAATCTTAATGGAATAAATTCCATATTTTCTTTAGATAGAAAATAACTTAGATTTATAAATAAAAAAAATCTGGTGTGAAACACTCACACAACTTTCTCTTACTCCAGTACTCAAAAATTATAATTGACAAATTTTATAGTTAGTGTACCAATTTAATGAAATTCGTCGAAAAGTGAAAACACTGTCCAGTAAAACTGTCCGGTTTACTAATTTCCTTGAAACTCGGAATTTGGGTCATATATTAATTTCTAGTTATTTCAATTTGGATGACAGAATTGTATAATCAACTGTGATAGCATTTTAAAGAAAAACATAACCCCCCTCCCCCAAAAGTCCCCTTAAATGAATTTATCAGGGGAAAAGTTTCAAAAAAAGTTGTAGCTCTTTATGTATAGTTAACAACGCTGGTTTAAAGAAAATCGTTGGAGCCATTTTCGGAGAAATACCAGAAAACTGAAAATTATATTTCAGTAAAAACGCACTTCCGGTTATCTATTTTTTCAAACTCGGAATTTCAACAACATATTTAATTCTAATTAACATTATTTAGATGACAGAATTGTCTAATATACTGAAACAGCAGTTAAGATGAAAACCTAACCCACCCCTCCCCCAGAAGTGCCCTTAAATGCATTTTCCCGGAGAAATGTTTCAAATAAAAGTTGTAGCTCTTTGTATGTGTGGTTGATATTTGGAGTTTAAAGAAAATCGTCGGAGTCATTTTTGAGAAAATTGCAAAAACGTAAAAAAAACAACTAGTAAAGTGGTACTTCCAGTTGAGGAATATTGACAGATAACGTAGTGTCAGATCCCATGGTGATACCTAAACGTAATATCAAGTTTGAACTTTCTACGATTTTTCGTTTTTGAGCTATGCTGTTCACATACATACACACCCACAGACACACACACAGACACACACACACAGACCATTCGCTAAAAACCACTTTTTTGGACTCAGGGGACCTCAAAACGGATATTTCCGGTGAAAACTCGATATCGAAAATTTGACACGATTACAATACTTCCTCTTACTAGGAGTAAGAGAAAGTAATAAATTAAAGAGAGTAACAAATAAATTAAGTGCTTCTACTTTGCTATAAAATTGTATTATATATTTTAGCAATTTCATTTATACATTGAAATTTGTTTAATTAAAAGGTGGCAACATTGTTTTTACTTTTAATCTCTTGAGATCATCGATTAAAAGCTCAACTTCAATCATTGATTTTTACCGGAATAATTGCCACATTATGCAACTGTTGTATAAAAAAGAAGTGGATTATATACAAAATTCCTATAACATCAATGAAGAAAATGGCACTTAAAATCACTAGACAGAAAAAATAGTTAATTATTTGACAAAAAGGACCCAATATCGGAATACTTCCAAATTTTAAAAGATTCCTTTAAACAAACTCAGATATTGTGGGGACAAGGCCATATTAGAACACATTTTTTGATGGAGATCCCATGTAATACCGGAGTGTTCTTATGATAATTAGTCCAGTAAAAAAAAAGCAGGATGATGGTGATTGGATGTTGGAAATGAAGACGGAGAAACTGACAATGCATACAAAATTTTATTATAAGATTTTTTTTTTTTTTCCGGTAAAGATAGTTCGGTATGGAGGGTAGAGTGATCGAGCTAAGAGTGATGTTTTGTAGTGTGATGTACGTAGAATGGTAGCGTTGGCTTAAGCCCAATTTGACAAGGTTGGTGAAACTTTTAAGTTGATGTTGAATCTTCTTATTTAACTTGTCAATGTGGCAACTAATATCCTCAGATTTTAGATTTTTTTTGTTTTTGTTTTTTTTCAGTGTCTCCTATGTCTAGAAGAGAGCTCGAGTCTGGTTCTGCATGGGAGATTGACTGCCCAAGTGAACGATAATGGCGCTTTGATATGGCTGTTATTGGAACAGTTGAATCCAGGTTTTGTTCCTTCCATTGGTGGCTTTTTTCCATTACAGTTCGAACAAAATTTCGAAACTGTTTTCCTGTTTCTTACTCAAAACATGTATTTCCGAAGAAAACTTAAATTCAAAATCTTGGTCAAAAGGCATAGCCTTTTATGGAAACATCCACTTAATATGGGTTACCATTGCAGGATCCATTTATCCAGAAATTGAAAGGTGATTATTGAAATTTCACTCACTCGACGGTTCTAGTCCATAAAGGACCCTGGCCTCTGTCAACAAGATTTCCTAGGCTTCACGATCATCAGGCTTCCTCTGCCACGTCTGACGCCCAATTTCTGAAGATCTTCCTTCACGTCCTGTAACCATCGCAAACATGGTTTTCCTCGTGGTCCTCTACCACCCGGATGTCCTTCATAAGCTTTTCTTGGGTCGCGGTTTGCATCCATTCTGTGTAGATGACCCAGCGTAACCTTCCGATCTTTACAAATCCAATCAAATTGACCTCTTTGTACAACTCCTTCAGTTCGGCATTTTTCCTCATTCGGAATGAGCCATTTTGCACAACTGGATCGTATATCATTCTGAGATCTTTTCTTGCCCAGCCGTTTAGCCTCAGTTCCTCCGCGGCAATCAGAGTCCATGTCTCCGACCCATATGTGACTGCGAGTCTAATTACTGTTTTATAGATGGTGACCTTGGCGTTTCCTAGGTAAGTTCCTGTATCAGAGAGTCGAACGTAAAGCTTCATAGCATGTATTCCCAGCCGCAACCCTACTTTTCATGACGTATCCGCCTTCATTTTTCTTAGTGAGCATAAATCCTAAATACTTGAACTCACTAACAACCCCGATGCGGTGCTCCCCAACTTGTAACTCATCGAATCTTCTCACAGTCTTCTAGTTGTTACCATATATTTTGTCTTGCCTTTAATTACCCTTAGTCCAAAATTTTGCTGCTCTTGTTTCTAATTCCATACAGGCTAACTTCAGTTAGTCGAAGATCGAAGATCTCCGCTTTGGCGTTTATAAGATACTAATAAGATAGGTCCAAGTATATTATTATTTTTTTTTTCCCAATTCCTCGCGGCCCGCAGGCAAGGGAGGAACCTGTTTCCAGTATTTGGTACTTAGGTTCTTACTGGAACCGGATAAATTGTCCTATGATGAAAACAAAAGAAAAAGAAAAACATGTCCGTGCTAGTCTCAGGCGTCTTCCCTTAGCACTTCCCTTACAATGCGGCAGGTGTGGAGTACCACAGCCTGCTGCATCTCGTATATGATGGTGCTCCTGATTCCCATCATGCAGAGGCCCTCCCCCAACGTCCGCGGCACAAGTCCCGTGGCTGATAATCAACAGGACTATCTCCACCCCTGAGACCCCTCTCCATACAGCAGATATTTCTGCCGCCAGTGGCCTGTATTTAGCCAGTTTCGTGGTATACGCACGGACTATGTTGGCGTCATCCGGGACAGATACATCAATCAGCCATACCCTGCCTGTTATTTTGTTATGCCAGATCACATCCGGCCGAGTGTTGGCGACGGCATGGTCCGTCAGTACCTCTCTGTCCCAGTACAAGAGACACCGCGCGTCTTCCAGCACGGGCAGGGGGTCATTCTTGTAGTATGGGGGGGCATCTTGAATCAAACTGAGTTTCTGCGCCAACTCTCTGTGTAGGATCCTGGCCACACTGTTGTGCCTTTGGAGATAGTCTCTTTGTGCCAGCAAGGGGCACGCCGCTAGCAGGTGGTGAACTGTCTCCGGCGCAGCCCGGCATAGTCTGCACCTGACGTCGGCGACACCGCTATCGTTCATGATGCGGTTCCTGTAGTACCTGGTGGGAACAACCTGGTCCTGTATCGCGATGAGGGCACCTTCCGTTTCCGGAAACAGCAGCCCACGCGTCAACCAGGCCACGGACGCCTCCTTGTCAATCGACAGGCCTCAACCAGAAATATGTTATTATTATTATATTATTATTTATTTTTATTTTTATTTGTTTTCGGGAATTCCCTATACAAATAGAGTCCGGCTACATTTTATCAATCATACAACTTACATATTTACATACATTAAAGCAAAGCAAAATAAAGAAACTAAAAAATAAATAAATAAATAAATAAAAGATACCTGCTTACAATAACATAGAATAAATAAGTAATACGAGATAGCAGTATAAGTGAAAATAAGCTTCCTTGGAAAAATTAAATTAGATAATCATAAACTACAGAAATTAAATGAAGTAAACAGCATGTAAAGTAAAAAAAAAAAAAAAAAAAAACAATTAATAAAAGCACAATAAAAGAGACTGAAACAAAATATGAATAAAAATTATGATTGTGATTCATGAAAAAATTATGATTTTAAAATGAAAAAAAATTATATAATTATAAAGATTATTAAGATGAATTAATATAGTTTTATTAGCAACTATTTTAATCACTAAAATTCTATAATTAAAAATCACTATAATTCTATAATAAAAAAATATAATTACGATTATAATTTGGGTTCTGCTTACAGCAATCATTTAATCCTTTTTTACTAGTGGCACAATATCTGTATATAAATTAATTTATGTATACTACTCAATTTTAAAGTAGTAATTGGCTCCGGTAGTGACAATCTAACAAGGGAAATTTATCATTGAAATTACTAAAAAATTGTGTTTAATCATATATGCAGAACGATATTATTTTAAGGCAATTTATAATATTATAATAGAATAGGTTTCTGATATAGGATTCATTGTTTGTAGAGAGAATGTTGGGAAGGTGGTTTATTGAAGTGGAGTTGACGAACGGGATGTAGTAAATAGGTCTAAGTAAAGCTATCTTCTTCTCTAAATGAGGTTCCGAATTTGGTTTCGATTAATCCTAAAGTTACGATGTTCTGGATTTAATGCATGGTCATTAAACCTCGATTGGTATATGCGGTTTTGGTGTGGTGGCGTCGCATTGAAACACGATCCGCTAGGCAGCTGTTGGAAGAAATCCAACGTTTGGCTTGTCTGGCGGTGACTGGTGCGTTTCGGACTACACCGACCGCATCTATGGAGACTTTGTGAGGGATTCCACCTCTCTTTGTGGAGGTGAAAAAACCAGGCAATGAAAGCCTGTTATAGAATTAATTAGGCCGGTTTTTGGCAGGGTAAGCGATATGGTCATTTTACCATTTATCGTGAGATGCTTTTAAGGATTCCCATTACAGGTTTCCCTTGTAATAGCAATTTGAAGACTTTTGTCTTTGGTCATTCCTACAGGGTTAGGTTGCCTTCTAGGGAAGATCGGTTAACCCTGGGTCCGTCTGGTGTGATTCCTGAGAATTATCTCCGATGCTACACGGACGGTTCCAGGATGGATGGTAGGTCTGGGGCTGCCGTCTATTTTGAGACGGGAGATCATTTGGTAGCGACTCTTGGTGAGTGGGCCACCGTTTTCCAGGCTGAGGTTTATGCAATTCTTTGCTGTATTTTGGATGAGAGGGTGCGTAACACTAATTTAAAAGGTGTTTGTATCTGCTCGGACAGCCAGGCTGCGTTGAAGGCGCTTAATTCATGTGTCTTCACTTCCAGATTGGTGTTGGAATGTTCTAGAAGACTGGAAGATCTTTCTTTATTAAAGGATGTGCTTCTGGTCTGGGTTCCAGGTCCTATGGGAATTTTTGGGAATGAGGAGGTGGATAGGTTTGCCAAATTAGGTGCCTCTCTCCCTTTCATTGGTCCAGAGCCTGCTGTTGGTGTGTCTTCTGACACATGTTTGTCGGGCTTTCAGACGTGGATGACCTCACAGCACTCATCCTTATGGATGAGAGTGCAGTGGGTTGTCGGCAGTCTAAAATGCTCATTGGGGGCCCGGACGGAGCTTTGATTAGCGGGGTCCGATGTCTTTCACGGACCTCCCTCAGACATCTGGTTGGACTCCTCACTGGGCATTGTGGTTTAAGGAGACATCTCTATATAACTCGTGCCTGACCCCTTTTGTTGAGTTTGTGAGACTGAGGAGGAAACACCCATGCATCTGATGACGAATTGTTTGGGTTATGAGAGATTAGGTTTAGGACCTTCGGCCGGAATAGGATATCGGTAGAGGATCTTAAGCTGTGTCCTTTTAAGGTTTTGGTCCGATTTGTTCGGTCTGTGGTGAAACTTAGATGGTTAAAACTTGGGCCTGGATTTTCGTTCTAGTCCCAGTGGTTATTATTCTTTAGGGGTAGCTATATGGGCCCTGGAAGGCTTTGGATAGCGTAGGGTTTGCCCTCCCCTTTTGTGAATAATAATAATAATACGCTGTGAAAACTTTGGTGGTTGTCTTCGTCATCTTTCTGGTTATTATTTTCTAGAGTCAGCACAATTATGAAATTGCAGTTTCCTAAAATTTATTGGTGTAAACATATTGCAAACCTCTTTGTAAACTGCAATCAGGATGGACTGTATTTATAAAATCATTACTATTATGTACTCTCTAGGAAAAGAATTCTTATTGATAATTAATTTTTAAACATATATTATAAGCAAATAATAGATTCATTATAATAGAGCTGGTGAAAGGTGATGAATTCAAATTGGATAATATTGCAAAATACGTTTAAAAAGAAAATTCATTTCATTCCAATCTTTCCATTTTCCATAGACAGAAAATTTATTTCATCCTTTGAAACGATAGCAATAATATGAGGCTATTGTACGTATATATAATAATAAATATATATATATTTTTGGTCAATAAATTATTTGATCTTTTATGAATATAAGAGTGAAAGAATTCCAGATCTTTAATAAATGTTCTTTTTAACCGTTACAATTTCTTTGACGGATAAAAACATTTAATAAAACATTCCCCCGTTTGTTATATTCATTCATGCCAATACCTGTTATAATATTAAGTTATTTCAGACACCATTATATAATAGCAAGAAGATCCGTTATTATGTTGCAAATAAAGATTCTGTTCTAAGAACTGCCGAAAGTATTTTTATTGTCCTCGTAATATTGAAATATTATTGAATTCATAACTTTTAAGATTTTTTTTTTTTTTTTTTTTTGACGATATTTTTATATATAATTAAGGATGGATTTTTATAAGGAAGGATATATTTTTTTTTTATAAAATATAAGGATTATATAAATTAAGGATTTTAATCTAAATATTCAACAAAAAAAAATAATAACTTGTACATTTAAGAGTAGTAATTGGTTGGATAATTTCTAAAAGTTATGTTCGTATTTTGTTAATCGAAAAATATAGTCAGTATAATCATAAATGACAGTCATAAATGATGAATCTATTTATAATTTATCATTAATACTTTAATTTTTGTATTTATATTTTTTTTACAATTACATTTTAATATATACGACATAAGCTAAATTAGCACGCAGTTATGGATGCATAACTGAAGTAAAAATAAAGATTATAGGGCGGAAAATACTGATGTGAAAAATTCACACAACTTTCACTTTTTTGTGAATTTCATAGCTCTGATTTATTTATTAAAATAAATAAATAAATAAATAAATAAAAGATAAAAAAAAATTGCGATTCCGTTAAACCTATTTTCTTCAAAACTTAGAATTTTGATCAGACAAAAAATAAATTCTTAATTATGAAAAAGTTTTTTTAGGGTTGCAAACTATTTCATCCAAATAAAAAGGAGAATAGTAAAAAAAAAAAATCAGCCAACAATATGTCTCAGTAATATATTACTTTCTCTTACTCCTTGTAAGAGGAAGTATTGTAATCGTGTCAAATTTTCGATATCGAATTTTCACCGGAAATATCCGTTTTGAGGTCCCCTCAGTCCAAAAAAGTGGTTTTTTGCAAAGGGTCTGTGTGTGTGTGTGTGTGTCCGTGTGTGTGTATGTATGTATGTGAACAGCATAGCTCAAAAACGAAAAACCGTAGAAAGTTGAAACTTGATATTCCGTTAGGTATCACCGTGGGATCTGACACTACGTTAACTGTCAAAATTCCTCAACCGCAAGTACCACTTTACTAGTTAGATTTTTTTACTTTTTTGCGATTTTTTTCAAAAATGACTTCGACGTTAATAAACTCCAAACATCAACTACACATACAAAGAGTTACAACTTTTATTTGAAACATTTCTCCGGGAAAATGCACTGAAGGGCACTTTTGGGGTTAGATTTCCATCTAAAGTGCTATTTCAGTTTATTAGACAATTCTGTCATCTAAATAATGTTAATTAGAATTAAATATGTTGTTGAAATTCCGAGTTTGAAAAAATCGGATCGGAAGTGCTTTACTTTACCACTTTACTAAATGATTTATTCACTTTTTCGCAATTTTCTCAAAAATGGCTCCTATGATTTTTTTGAAACTTCGTATATAAACTAAACATGCAAAGATCTACAGCTTTATCTAAAACATTACTCTGGGAAAATTCTTTTAAAGAGCACTTTTAGGGAGGGATGGGGTTAGATTTTCATCAAAGTGCTATCCTAAGTTGATTATACAATTCTATCATCCCAACATAATTAGTTAGAAATAATAGATGGCTGAAATTCCGAGTTTCAAGAAAATTAGTAAACCGGAAGTGCGCTTTTACTGAACAGTTTTTTCAGTTTTAGACGAATTTCATTAAATTTGGTACACAAACTATAAAATTTGTCAATTATCATTTTGAGAACTAGAGTAAGAGAAAGTTGTGTGAGTGTTTCACACTAGATTTTTTTTTTCTTTAATTATGTTTCACCCTAGGCCTGGACTATCTTCAGATCTGTGTAATTCACAGTATATTATTATCGACTTTGCAGACCAACTTATTCTATAGCAATGGTAGCTATACAATAATTAACTAGTTAAATATACTTATTAAAACTTGAATAGATCTTTTATGAATCTTCGTCATAGGTCATACTAATAATTCTGATCATGCAGAATGTGATAGAATATTGTTTTTTAAGAGGAGGGGGGGCTGTATGTCAGAATACTGTATACATTATATAATATTATTATTACTTTCTCTCACTCCTAGTAAGTATTGTAATCGTAGCGTATTTTCAATATCGAGTTTTTACAGGAAGTATTCGTTTTAAGGTCCCCTGAGTCCAAAAAAAAAAATGGTTTTTAGTAAATATTCTGTGCGTATGTGATCAGTGTATCTCAAAAATCAAAAATGAAAAAAAAATCGTAGAAGATTCAAAACTTGATTTTCCGTTTAGGTAACATCATAGGATATGATAGTAAGTCATGAGACCAAATTCCTCAACCGGAAGTACCATTTTACAAAATGTTTTTTTTTCCCCCCACTTTTTTGCGATTTTCTTCAAACTAATTATATCAATTACACATACAAAGATCTACAACTTTTAAATTAAAACATTTCTGTGGGAAAATTTATTTAAGCGCACTTTTCGAGGGAGCGGTGGGGTTAGGTTTTTCTCTAAATTGCTAATTCAGTTTACTATATAATTCTGTCATCTAAATAAGATTAATTAGAATTAAATGTGTTGTTGAAATTCTGAATTTGAAAAAATTGGATGACCGGAAGTACGTTTTTACGGAAATGAATTTTTCAGGTTTTTTTTTTTTTTTTTTTTTTTTACGATATAAAGAGCTATAACTTTTGTTTGAAACATTTCTCCTGGTAAAGTCACTTAAGGGTGGGTTTCGAGGAGGAATGGGTTTATGTTTTTCTGTAAAACGCTATTTTCTTAAATATACAATTTTACCATCTACACAAAATTAATTAAAAACAAAATAGATTGCCAAAATTCTGAATTTCAAGAAAATTAGTAAATTGGAAGTGCGCTTTAGACGAATTTCCATAAATTTGGTACATTAACTATAAAATTCGTCAATTACAATTTTGAAAACTTGTGTAAGAGAAACTTGTGTGAGTGTTTCAAACCAGATTTGTTTCTTTTTTTATTATTATTATTATAATTGTTAGTTTAAGGAGATAATAATTAATTTATGTTTTTATTAAAACTACCTACTTTTGGGGTTTCCTAAATAGGAAAAAATTAAGTGAAAATTGTGTGTGTGTGCGTATTTGTGGTGTTTCACACCATTCATTTTTTACAAAACAAAGCGCTGTAAACAAAATTGTTTTATAAGCAAGAAAGCTTACGAACAAGTGTAGTAAAAAAAATATGAAAACGAAAAGATGTAAAAATGGATAGAATGGAGATGATCTTAAAAAAAAAAAAAAGAAAAAAAAAAAGTGTTAGCCATAAGATAAGAAGATAATGGAATATAGAAGGACCAGTATTCTGATGACTGGGCACAAAATGAAATGAATGTACTAAACGTTCAAGTTGGGTGTGTGTTTGGCAAACGTTGAATACTTAATGCCCGTAAAACAAGGAACTAAAAAGAGGGTTGGCGTTTGAAATCGTCCTTAGGACCCTCTTCGGGTTTTTGTAACCAAGTACACTCCCACTCAGGATGGCTTCTCCTCAATTCGGAATTTATCACATAATAATACAAGCACTAGTGACTCCACTTTACCATAAACATTGAGTGTTATGTTACTGTTTACATACTGGCTTTTTTGTAAAAAAAAAAGAAAGTATTTAAAAGGACTGTACTTTTTAATACAAATGATCTTTTTTTGAATTGATGTTCAATGCAGTGTAGAATAATTTACATGAATAACTTTTGAATTAACTAAGTCTATTTGTATAATTTTGTCCAAAAAAACAAAAAACTTGCAATTGCGTATTATGAATGAACTTGAAAGACCATGCGGTAATGTTGACAAAACTAATTTTCTGCAAGTGAGTGTTGGAGATATGAGAGAGTGAAAATTGTTCGGCTAGTATTTACACAATGAGGTCAAGTTTTGTGATAAACTGGCGTAACCACGGAAAGTGGAAAATATGATTAAATCAACAAATTCTGTTACAATAAAATGCTTTTTATGAATACAGAGTAGGACTGTCGTCATTGGCTTAACCAAGATCTGTGTTAAAGTGAAGGGGGGTGGGGTGGGGGTGGGAATATGCATCTGTCAAATAGTGGTAATGCTTCAAACATTTAATAAAGGTATAGAAATTCCATAATAATCTTGGTAAATTGAAGTGTATTTCATTAAGTTATTGTAATGTTATGGTGTGATGATATGTGTAGGTAGCTTGTGGCGTGAGCGTTTTAGCGAAAAGGGCTTGTTTGTATATACGGTTAAGAGATAGAATTATTAAGAATAATTAAGAACATACTGGTAGAGTGAATTATATATAATCTTCCAAATAATAACTACAAGTTATTTGATATTATAAACTTATTTAATTTACTGTGAAACTGACATTAATACTAGGAGAGCTATTCCTGAAGTGTTCTGGCTTTTGAAGCAGATACGACTTAGTTGTTTGAAGGCTAAGTTAAGACTGTGTACTCTTTACTCTTTTAAAGCTAATATAAGACTCTCATCTTTGGAATCGCTCTCTCTCTCGCGAGGGAATTCTCTTATACAAAAGAGTTACCTTAACGGGATTTTGTGCCTTTGTGTAATGATCCCAATTTACAGTACCTGACACTAAAATACACTCTTTTTGAAGATAAATTCACAGTCTAATATATTAACAAAATTAGATAAATTATTTTTAAAAACTATTATTTTTCATTTCGTACTTCCACTACATTATAAACATAAAATTACGAGGGTCATTCAATAAGTAACGAGAAAAATCGCTGTAGCTCGAAAACGATATATTTAATCAAAGAAAACTTGGGTTACTTTTCAACATCGTTCTTCAAATTTGTTCATGCCTCTGGCATGAAATTCTTTGGGTCGATCTCGAAGCCACTTTTGCACCTGATTTTTAAATTCTTCATTGGATTGAAAATGTTTTCCCACCTAGAGCCTCTTTAAAGGGTCCAAACAAATAGAAGTCTGATGGTGCGAGGTCCGTGGCTGTAGGGAGGATGTGGGAAGGATTTCCCATCGCATGTTCTTTGTGGGCGTCCTTGAGTTGTCTTGGAACCGATCTCGTACAAGTTTTCATTGTACTGCAGCATATTCTGAATTATGTTATGGACAGTTTCAACACTCGTCTGCAATTCTATAGCTATCAGTTCAACAGTAATACGCCTGTTGTCCTAAATTAACGTGTTAATGCGAACTTCAACCCGTTGCACTTCGATGCTCGTCATAGACCCCTTACACGGTCACTTTTAAACTATTCTACCAATTTGTAAACGTTCAAACTGTTCAAACAATTATTCCCGTACACTTTCAACATTATTTCTTAGATTTCACTATCTTTGATACCCTCTGCAACTAAAAAATCTAATCACTGAGCGTTGTTCTTCCGAGGTGCAATGCTTGAGCAAACTCGCCATTGTTATCTGAATACATTTGAGGTTATGCTTACCAAATACCCTCAAACAGCTGATGAGAAACTACGTACAAGGATGCCAACTTAACGCATGGAAACTATTGTATTGATTAAACAAACCATTTCTCAGCTACAGCGATTTGTCTCGTTACTTATTGAATGACCCTCGCAATCATTCCACAACTTTCAAACGAAAGTCCAATTAATTAATTGTAAAAACTCCAATTAATACAATATAATTAGCATATTTTCTTTAAAATCACAACGTTTACAATGATATTTTTTAAATAAAAGCAAAAGGTTTTATATCTGTGCAATTACCATTTCAAGTTTAAAGTAAATCTATGTAGTCATATTAGAGATAATTCCAACAAATTCCATAATGTAACATTTACTGATAAACGATTTGCTTCAAATTTAGATTTCTATCACTACATTAAAATTTTAAACAAAATGGTTATTGTATTAGGTGTAATATAAAGTTATGTGAGTAATTAAAACAAGCACGCGCGGACGCAGATTGACTATTATTTGCTAAAAACATATTTTTTCGTATTTCAAGCACAAAACAGGCATACCCAGTGAAAACTCGATTTGGAAAATTTTTGATACGATCAGAAGCAAGAGGATGTAAAAAAATGTTCCCCCATACAGGAAAAATTCATTAATGAAATCAATTTGAAAGAAATGCCAGAGGTTGAAAAAATAGTAAATTGATCAGCGTGGTAACCATAGCATGGATGTAGAAGGTTTTATATAGTAAAACGTCCAGGGAGGGCTGGTGATGGAATATACGTATGTAGTATAGGATCGGAGAAAAGGCAATAGGCTTGAATGAGTAGATAGAACATTGGTGAACAGCACGATTGTAAGCCAGTGATAATGTTATCAGAGAAACACAGAGAGGCAGTCACTGTTTGGTTGTTTGGTAATAGTATGGCTGGTTGGTGCACTTCATGTCAGTGGAAACCTAGGGCGGTCCTAGGCACTGTCAGAGTATTAGCTCACCGGTCCGCTCTACATGGAGTATGGGAAGCTTGCCACGATTCTGGACCCAGATATATCCCTGTCTATCACATGCCAACCATTATAGTTGGCGGTGATCAATCATATACACTCACACTATTACATATATATAACTTTACTCACACACACTAACGCACATACATACATATATATGTATATATATATATTGACACAGACATGCAGAGACGCCACGGTTATGAAACCACTCCTTCTCATCCTGCTCCAAACTACAATTAATACCGGCTACATACTATATTGTTGTATTCTATTGTATTTTGAAAACCATAACAATGTGGTTTCTTCTGTTCTCAATATCATCTTGTTTTACAAATGAGTAATGGATGTTTTACAATGGTGATCATATAATTCTTATTCCCAGTAATTCTTTTTCTGTATTGTTTTTTGTCTCTATTTAGTGTAATTTATTCGATTTAGAAATGAATTATTTTCCTATTATTTGTTTTGATAATGTTATTTAAATTATATATTCTGCTATTGCAGCATAGATGAAGATTGCAACTGCATTATCAAACAACTAAATTACACTAGGAATAACCACTTAAATTAATCCTTTGGAATATCTTAGAATTTCCAATTTTCTTTATTATTTATTATTTTGAACACTATCCTATTAATAATCAGAGATTAACTTAGACTAAGTTATATATTAATTAGAGTGCTAAAATATAATAGGATCATACACAAGACACTGAGTTGTAATATACAATTTTCATCCATACAACAAAAGAGCTGGTGTGAAACACTACACCACTTTCCTTTAATGGTATTAATAGATTGTGAAGGAATAGCTAAGTGGTTAGCGTACTGGACTCCTATACGGAGGACACAGGTTCGAGTCCAGTTGTGCTACCCTTAAATTTTTTCTTCCTATGAGCCTCTACAGCTCACTGTTCGGAGATAAACAGTGTTGTCAGTAATGAGAGAACACTGTCCGCAGGCTGGCAATGCACTGTGAAGGCTCCGGGTGCCAATAACCATAGATGTTGACGCGTCCTAAATTAAAAAAATCTGGTGTGAAACACTCACACAACTTTCTCTTACTCCAGTTCTCAAAATGATAATTGACAAATTTAATGAAATTCGTCGAAAACTGAAAAAAACTGTTCAGGACAAAACAATAAACTTCCGGTTTACTAATTTTCTTGAAACTCGAAATTTCAGCCATCTATTTATTTCTAATTAATTATGTTTGGATGATAGAATTGTATAATCAACTATGGTAGCACTTTAGAGAAAAACATAACCCCACCCCTCCCCTAAAAGTGCCCTTAAAAGAATTTTCCCAAAGAAATGTTTTAAATAAAAGATGTAGATCTTTGCATGTTTAGTTTATATTTAGTTTCAAAAAAATCGTCGAAGCCATTTTTGAGAAAATTGCGAAAAAGTGAATAAATCATTTAATAAAGTGGTAAAGTAAACGCACTTCCGGTTATCCCATTTTTTCAAACTCGGAATTTCAACAAAATATTTAATTCTAATTAACATTATTTAGATGACAGAATTGTCTAATAAACTGAAGTAGCACTTTAGATGGAAACCTACCCCACCCCTCCCCTAAAAGTGCCATTCATTGCATTTTCCCGGAGAAATGTTTCAAATAAAAGTTGTAGCACTTTGTATGTGTGGTTGATATTACAAGTTTAAAGAAAATCGTCGGAGCCATTTTTGAGAAAATTGCAAAAATGTAAAAAAAATCTAACTAGTAAAGTGGTACTTCCGGTTGAGGAATTTTGACAGATAACGTAGTGTCAGATCCCATGGTGATACCTAAACGGAATATCAAGTTTCAACTTTCTACGGTTTTTCGTTTTTTGGCTATGCTGTTCACATATATACATACATACACACACACACACACACACACACACAGACCATTTGCTAAAAACCACTTTTTTGGACTCAGATGACCTCAAAACGGATATTTCCGTTGAAAACTCGATATCGAAAATTTGACACGATTACAATATTTCCTCTTACTAGGAGTAAGAGAAAGTAAAAAAAAAATATATATGCAGATATGTGTTGTGAACAGCACGATAGAATAGCTTTTAAACGATGACAAATAACATCCTTATAAATGAAATTTTACTGCAGAATAATTACGAATTAAATTTATGGATGGCTCATTACAATTCACTAGCTACAGGAAGGAAATGGGAGAATTTATTACAAGACAGAATCCCCCCCACGACCTTCCATCCAGTGATTTCGCAGGGAACTTCTCACTGGCCAGTGGGCATGACTACCTGCATGCCCACCTACACCGCATCCAATCATTCTTGGACCATTTCAAATCTTGCACGCTTTAAAGTCACACTACGGACAGGCAGTTCGAATACTCATTTCCTGTCTCGCTGGGAATCAAATTTTCATTTGTTTTGTGGAAAAACGTCGCTTTTCATTCTCTTTTGCAACACCCGACATTTTTTCACTCCATAAAATGTTTCATACCTTCTTTGAGCTGCAAACAAATAATTGTACTCAATACTTAAACGAAACCTATTCTATATTAAATATTTTGAAGAATATATGTATTCAAGTCTAAAGGTATATTTACACTTTTCAGCCATGGCATATTTACCTTTAAGGGAATATTTATTGTGATATAAAGGGTGATAAGTAGCCCGCTCGCCTTTGGTGCTAGAAAAACGGTAATCTACAGTTGATAGCGCAGTAAGGTAGCAAACGTCAGAAATAAACGGCGAGGGAACTTCGGCATGCTTACCACGCGCCCCGCAATATTTCGCCGTCTGGCAAGCCTTGGCCCTTTATGGACTGTTGCGCCATAGAAATAAAATGTAGAGTATTTATATATTAGATCACACCTACATTAAAATGATCTTAACATACAGCAAGATTGCTTTTGTAGAAGTCCGCGAGATCACGATTCATTATGGCTTTTAGCCAGGTATTTCACACTTTATCATCCTTTGGCACTTGACTGTTTTCTTAAATATTTTATTTCAACCAACAAACAAGATAATAACCTAAGGAAACTACCAAAAAATAAAATAAATAGAATATAAATTAATTTTATTATTATTATTTATTTTTTTCACAGCTAATGCTGGCATTTTTATTTTTAAGAAAGGTGCGGGTTATACCAAGCACACTTTCACTGATTATATCAGAATAGCCGCACAATGCGGCATGCATCTAAAATGAGGGGGGTCTTTTGAATATAAGTGGCTAATTCGGGATGAATATTGAGAAGCGTGATACCATCATGTAGGCAATTAGGGACAATTCCAGTCGTGGAAATGACAAGAGGAACAACCGTAACTCTCTCTGCCTCCTCCATATTCTTGTAATTTCTTCCCCATTCTCGGCATAGTTTTTTTGCTTCTCCTCAATAGTTTTACTTAAATTATGTGTGTTGGGCATAACGATGTCTATTAATTTTACATCCTTCCTTAATTTGTCTTCAGGGATGATATCTGGCCTATTATGATTAACTTTCCTGTCCGTTATAACAGCTCTGTCATAATATAGGCGGTATCTACTGTCCTCCCGCGCTGGGGATGGACTATACTTATAATATGGTGCAGCCATGGCTTCTAAGAAACCACATCTAATCGCCAGTTCTCGATAAACAATTCTAGCGACATTGTTGTGACGCTTGGTGTATTCATGGGTGGGACAAAACCAAACATTCACCAGTAACATGGTGAATACTTTCAGGTTTTTATTATTTATTATTATAATTATTATTATTATACGAGTATATACTAAATAAAAATAGCTTGAGTGAAAAAAAAAATATATATAACTGATGTGTATTGACTGATTGGAGTTTTTTATAACTCCTCGAAATATCTCTATAAAAAATATAAAAACATAATATAATATTGGAACATAAAAATAAAATAAATTAGGAGACCATTAAAAAAACTACGAATTTTACATTTTTAACCTTAAATGCATCAATTCTTGGATAGACTATGAAAATAAGAAAGAATAGGATATGGTTCCATGAAACAATTGCATAGTGATTTTGATGGACTAACGGCCAAATATAATAATTAAAAAAAAAAAACTTGTAATGTTGATCAAGTGCTAATCTAAAATTAATCAAAACTTAAAACAAAAACAAAAAATTTGTTAAAATAAAAAAAAAAAAATTATCGGCCTTTTTGAACACCTAAAAACAAAAAAGAGATCAGAAACTTAATTAATATCCGGTATTAAAATTGGGGGAAGAGATGTCTTATGTGGAAAGGAAGTGAAGGCAGGCAGAATGGGAGTGGGGGAATACACCCTTCTGCCTTGGAGCCAGTTCAAGTAAACTTACATCTTTTGGGAAAGATTCACGTTTTAATTATAAAGTTACTTAGGAGTTTAGCGGTATACTCGTATATATGTATAAGTATAATGTGTTAGTGAAATCTTTGCTGTAACCATAACTGATAAGTGCTTATAAATACATGTTCATTTAATTTCATATTAATTCACATATTTACACAATTCATAAATAAAATTATTTTCTTACATATTTTTACTTTCTCTTACTAGAAGAAAAAATGTTGAGATAATTGTCAAATTTTCCAAATTGAGTGTTCTTTCTTTCTCTCACCAGCTAAAACTACTAGATAAAAATATCAGAGACATTTTCCGTGGTAGCCTGCTTCATTTTGTGATCATCGACCGACTACTAGATAAAAATATCAGAGACATTTTCCGTGGTAGCCTGCTTCATTTTGTGATCATCGACCGGTTTCGGGCGTTCGCC
>JAAEAF010008335.1:0-20803 GCA_011037195.1 Triatoma infestans | reverse complement strand
TAAAGAAAAACATAACCAACCCCATCTCTCCCTCAAAAACCCCCTTAAATGACTTTCCAGTAGAAATATATCAAATAAAAATTTCAGATCTTTGTATATGTAATTGATATTTCAAGTTTACAAAAAAATCGTTCGAGCCTTTTTTGAAAAAATACCAAAAAACTGACAAAAACATTTCAGTCAAAACTCGCTTCTGGTCATCCGATTTTTTGCAAACTCGGAATATGAACCACATATTTAATTCTAATTAATATTATTTAGATGACAGAATTTTATAATAAACTAAAATAGCACTTTAGAGGAAAACTCAACCACACCCTTCCTACAAATGTACCCTCTTAAATGAATTTTCTCGCAGAAATGTTTCAATAAAAGTTGTAGATTTTTGTATGTGTAGTTGATATTTTAAGTTCAAGAAAATCCTCGAAGCCATTTTTGTGGAAATCGCAAGAAGTAAAAAAACCCTCTTAGTAAAGTGGTACTTCCGGTTGAGAAATACTGTCAGATCCTATGGTGATACATAAACGAAATATCAAGTTTGAATTTTTTACGATTTTTCGATTGTGAACTGTGCTGTTCACATACATACTTATACAGATCATTTGCTAAAAACCACTTTTTTTGGACTCAGGGGACCTCAGAACGTATATTTCCTGTGAAAGCTCAATATGGAAAATTTGACACAATTACAATACTTCCTCTACAATGCTAGGAGTAAGAAAAAGTAAAAAGAAAAAAAAAATTACATTCAGTCAGGTTCCCATTTTTTGTTAGCCAATTTTTTATCGAAGTCGTTGTGTCAAATGCAAAAATGGTACCAAAATGGAATATTATGAAGTTTGAACTTTCGGCGATTTTGAGGTAATTTACGCAAAACACACCAGCTATACACTGAGAGCGCGCCCCCACACACACGTATCTTACAAACTAAACGCTAAAAATATTTCTTTTCGTACTCAGGGGACATCAAAACATGGAAACTCAATTTCAAAACTTCGATACTTTCATCTTTACTTCCTGCTAGCAATAGAGAACACAAACAATAAATCAATAATGTTGCAACTTCCGGTAGACGGATTTTACCGACACTTTGTTGACGTAACTATTTTATCCAATCAGAATGTAAAGTTTGTGCGTGAATCCGAAGCCGCATCTGAAGCCAAGGTGATTTTCAAGCTCCAAAAGAGAGCAATAAGAACAATGTTAAAGAAAAAAGCTCGAGACAGTTGTAGAAAACTATTTGGAGTGCTGAATATTATGACACTATCCTCTCTGTTCATATACAGACATGCTCTGAAACAGAAACAAGAAACAAACAAGGATTTCAGGTGCAAACAATATAACTACAACATTCGTAGTGAGTGTGATATAAACATAACCTAAAACCAGGTTGGTCAAGACAGACTGTAGTCCGAAAGTAATCTCTGGAAGAATCTACAACCATATTCCAAGAGAAATTAGAGAACTGAGTGATCCAACATTCAAAAAAAAGCTGAATGGTTTTCTTATGAAAAGCACATTTTATAATTTGGATGAATATTTCCAAGAAAATTACAGCGTAGAACGATTTAAATGAACAGATATACTTAAACTGAACATAGAACTAATAAAATGTAAAAGATTATAAAGATATGTCTATATAAATAAGTATAAAGGTCGCACACAGCCAATATCTATGACAATAAGTTATAATGAATTAGTTTGTTTATAATGACGAGCCTCTTATATTTTGTAAATATGTACAGGCAAATAAACAAATAAACAAACAAAAAAAAAAGAATTGTTCATACACTCTCTCTCACATACACTTATGTACTCGTATATATAGCAAAATTTCTAAGGTATTATAAAAAATACATAATAAATTCTTTATAAATTCCACTAGTAAAAATTGGACACATTACAGTATGTCCTTACTTCCTACTAGAAAGAGATAATAAAAAGAAACCATTGATTAATCTAAAATGTATAAAATAACTAGGTCGTTGTTACCCATTGATTGTAAGGAATCAATAAGTTGCAGTTGTTCCTTTAATCGAGATAAAACTAAATTTACTATTAATTTATTTTAAACTAGTTTATTTTGACTAATTATTTATCTAATTATTATTTTTAATAGCAGAACAAATTATTTTTAATTAATAAAAATATTAGCTATTTTTGTTTTTTTTAAAAGATAAAAATGGTTAAAGTGTTTGATCATTTTCATATCGTTTAGTGTGCTACGGGCCTCCATATATGTCCCGTACTTAGGCATTTTTAGTAGGATCGTCTACAATACGTTTGATCCTTAACTAAAAATTTTAAAAAATTACCACGTGATACTTATATCTAAACGTATCCGTACTGATCTGAATTGTACTAGGATCTGTAACTCATTCAATTAGATTTTCGCTGAGACTAGCTGTTTACGTTTCCTGAAAATTCATGTCAGTTCATGTCTGAACTTGCACAAGTACATAAACTTGACATGCCGCATTATTCAATATACTTAATCAAATATTGAAGTATAACGTTTCTATTTGCTTCACCATACTGCACATTTACCTGGAAATGAGCGGAAGTATAGACGAACCACTTCCTCTCTTTGGTTTTTTGAAGTTATCTATATAGAAAATACAAAGCAAAAGTTGCAAAAAAAAAAAATCTAATCAAATTTGAAGTCTAAAAACACTATCAAAAAGAAAGGTAAACTACCGGGACATATGTGACTCGTAATGCCTTGTCCACACCGGTAGATAAAACGCGCAACTTGTGTCTATGAACAAAGTTCTGCAATTGTCGATAGACAGTCGGGAACAAATTAGGGTGTTCTGCAACTCTCCATATACAAAAATCTCATGTCTATAGGTCACCCATTTCAAGTGGAAAACTTGTGATTTGTCGCGCAACATTTCATAGTCTGGACGTGTCCTATAAACAGAAACTACATTAGGCTGATGAATGAGTCCTACCAGTTGCCAGGAAATGGAGCGTGACTTCCAACCTGAGAGAAACTGGGATGGTTTCCCGGATATTCGTGCGGTGCTTGACGATTTTTTCCCCAACCATCAGAAGTAAATCTTCAAAATCACTTCCCCCAATGATTGAAACCGTGTGAAATTCCAGAATTCCATAGCACCTTCCAATCTCATTTTATCCAAGAGATTTTATCCCTCTAATAAAAACTGCCGTGTCCACCAACGCCTTCTTTTTCTGTTTTTACTCTCAAAAATAATAACGAAGCGGCTATCAACCCACAAGTAGCAATGTCTCCGGCCATTACGAAGAATGGTATAATATTAACCCGAGACATTATATATATGTAGGTGTGGACGCGTGATTAAGTCTACAAATTGTTTTGCAACTTGTTCCCAACAGTCTATGCATAATATTCTCGAATATCTACCAACAGTTGCACGATTTGTCCACCGGTGTGGACTTACCTTAACGCACGATAGTAAAGTCGTACAACTGTATACACAATCCTCTAACTGAGTGCAAACACTTTTTGAAAAATATCCGACGCGAATGAACATGTTGAATCATTGTAAGAAGTGTTCAGGATAGGCAACCTACCAGGTTATCCTGTTACAGCGGAGTCAGCCGAAGAGAAAAGTGAGAATCATTCTTCATCACTCGTTTGTATTCTGATTGCAGTTTCCTATCAAATTTTTAATGTATCTAAATTTTCATGTACATAACATTATATATAAAATATTCATGGTTTTATTGTACATAAAGATTTATGGTATTCAGAGGGTTGTATAAAGTCTTGACCTACTCTCACTGTCTAGTCTGAGGATTAACTACATTTTTATGACTTATAATAAGGTAGGTGTGATGAATGCAAGTTGATTATATAAATTTTGCTGTTAAATTTGACAGGAGAAACTTATGGTTAGCACATCGCGGTTCGAATAAAGACTGCTGGAGCATGCAGAAATTAGCCTAGTCCGGAATGTTTTGCATCAAGAACAAGAATGTTAGTATTGAAGTCAGCTGATATTATTTCGGCAATAAAAGAAATAAAATATTTTTATTTAAAAAAAAAACAAAAAAAAAACCCATGGCGCAACAGCCCATGAAAGGCCAAGGCTTGTCAGACGACGATTTGAATGGGGGGGGATAAGCACGCCGCAGTTCCTACGCCGTTTATTTCCGGCCTTTGCTACCTAGGGCGCTACTAAGTGTAGCTTCTCACTTTTTATCATGATGTTGGGTCAACACTGACTTTGCTCTCACGGGAATCGAACCCTGAATTCTCGCACGAAAGGCGAATGCGCTAGCCACTAAACCAACGCGTGAGTAAATTTTTTAGTTTTAAGTTTGTGTTTTGTTTAAGAAGTTAATGCCATTCGCTATCAGTTTATTAGACAGTATCGTTCAATGGGGAAGAGGATTCTGATTTAATAGGGAAAGGAAACGTCGATATGTCTAGGGATTAAAATTATATTTTTCATATTATAATTAATTCTTGTAATAATGTCAAATTATTGGCATTAGACGAAAGAGATAAGTAACTATATTTATTCCAAACTTATTTCTAATCCGATTTAACTGTAAATTCCCAAACGATGAACATTAAAGAAGAAATTGACGCGTAAATACCCGTTGTTAGAGAGTAAATAATCGCCTAAAATGTTATCAGACAGGGACTTTGAAATGTTTTTAACTTTCTGATAAGTATAGCAAAAGTCTTCCCATTAAATAACGAACAATATCGGCTTAAAAAGTTATATACCGTATGGGTATTTAGTAACATCCCTTCCAAAAAAAAAAAATAGATTTCCAAACTGATGTGTAGTACATGTGATAATTAACAGATTGTGGCAAAGTTTTGTAGAAAATAAGAGTATTTCATTTTCTAATTGTTATCATTATGATATGCCATTATTATAATTTATATTTTCTGTTTATTTGAAATATATAATATTCCAAAAGATTTCATATAATTTTACGAGGAGATAACAACCACACATCACTTATCTGGCTGAATAGGTTGGTTGCAGATGAGTTCACCTGGTTTACTTGATGGTTACTATCCAATAAATTCGAATAATTGTATAGTAATTCTAATTCTAGTTTCCGGGATCCCTCGAGAGCCCTATTGTGCAACCCAGTTACATATTATATCAACCTCGTATCGTTGACTAACGCTAGAATTGAGTTAAAAGGAATTGTCAGTTATCTGGTACTTTATAGGTCGTAGCATGCATATCCATTTTGTTCCTGACCGGATTTTCGGATTTTTATCCATTGTCAGAGCAAATTCACCAAATTCGTGTAGATAGTTCACTTCAACGTAATGTTTTTGTTACACTCACACTTGTTGGTTTGTTGGTTGTGTACACGTGGGGAGGTTATAAGGTTATATTCTTAACCCACATGTATACAACCAACAAACCAACAAGTGTGAGTGTAACAGAAATATTACGTTGAAGTGAACTCTCCACACGAACTTGGTGAATTTGTTCTGACGATGGATGAAAAGCCGATGGATGAAAAGCCGATCAGGAATGAAATGGATATGCATTGTTACGATGGATAAAATACCCGATGTTATCCAGCATTGCGGACCTATCCACATATTCAACAATTGTCAATTGATAGTTTGGCGCTGGTGTTTCTGCCCAGAACTTTAGGAATCATTTGTTTTTTTTTTTTTTTTTAGCAAAATGCATTCATTCAAAAAGAAGGTGAAAAAGGGGTATTATCCTTCTTGTCATATTTTCTAGAAAGTAGATCCTCCAACAAAACCCTTATTACGTGAGTTTTTCCTAATGAGGCAGCGACCGATCCTCTTTAGCTCATTCTACTCTCTAGGGAGGCGAGACAATGTGCGGAAGCTTACTGGGCCTTTCGGGAATAACTTGGAGTGGAGTGCCTCTACCTACGCTGCAACATTCTTCCAGTATTGTGCTGAGCTAGAGTTTTCTTGTGAGTCGACTAAATTCAGGTAATGGTTATTGCAGAACCTATATATAGGGTGTCCAAAAGTATATGGATAACGACTTTTTATCGGAAACTAAGATAGCTAGAAAAAAAGCCAAAAAAAAATAGTGTCCCCCGTGTTTTTGTTGAAAAATCCAAAGTTTAATTTGCAAATTTGTTTCTGGTGCTCAAAGGAAGCGATGATACAGGGATAACTCTTCATTTGTTGTTTCAACTGGAGAGGTGTGGTTTTATTTAAGAACATAAATTCCTCTATTTTTTTGTAAGAGAAATTCTTGAAACGGTTTTTTTTTTGTGAGAGATATTTTACAAAGTTATAAATGGAAAAACTGATGCTGATAAGAAAGTGCACAATATTATTTATAACGGTTTTTTGGTTTTGAATAAGAGAAAAGTACTATTTTATTATAAATTTTACCCCTCATTAATTACAGATCTTGCTCGAACTGGCCACCACCATTAGAGATGTATTTCTTTGGTCTTAAGGTACAATTGGCAGGAAAAAGCATGTGTATGCATCTCTAATGAATCTATTTCTTTAAAAAAAACCACACCTCCCCATTTGAAAAAATGAAATTGGCGCCTGTATCTCGCTTCTCGAAGCACTAAAACAAATTTGCAAATTAAATTTGGATTTCTAACAAAAACTATGGGGGACACGTATTTTTTAGTTTTTTTCTAGCTATCTTAGTTTCCGACAAAAAGTCGTTATCCATATACCTTGGGACACCCTATATATATAATGTATGGAGGTCAATGTGGCCGCTGGGGTACCCTAGCGACAAGTGCCCAGGATCCTTGAACAAGTGGGAACTCCACCTGGCAATCAAAAATTGGTATTTTACTTTTACTTAAGATTTAAAATGACTGCAAAGACGTAATCTGTCGGACATTAATCATGATTAAAAATGTTTGGGAAGTAAAAACTTTTCAAAGACAGAGAAAAACAACCTGTTGTTAAATACACACACGACTTTCTCTTACCGCCATTATTAAGAAATCTAATTGAAAAAGTTTCTTCAAACTTGGAGTTTTTAGAAATGTTAGGTAGCGGAATGTTCTCGTTGGTTTTTAGGACATAAACACTTATTAACTGTCAACCCCAGCAATGATTTTTCCTGATTCATGAAAACTGTACTAAAAAATCATTTTTTCCGGGAAAAATGTACAAGTACCAATGATATCTTTACTTTTTATGAGGGAAAATTACTCACTGCAAAGGTCTCTTTTTTTTGTTCCCTACTGATACAAGGGTCTGGACATTTTCAACCTTCAGACAGATTACAGGCCTATTTCTCTTAAAAAATTTCATGATCTAGGAAAATTCTTAAAAGGTGAATTAGCAATTCATCCTAATTTAAAGAAAAACTTCTGAATTTTAAACTTGGGAATTTTAGCAACGCATTTACATAAAATATCATAATATTAATCACTAAATTTAAAAATGTTTATTCTTTGATTTAAAATGTTTCTTTTTTTTGTTTTTTTAGATTTCCTTTATGAAGAAATTTTCTGTGGAAAATATGATGATGATGATGATGATTGAAGCAATCACCATTGAAAATAATTCATCCAACAGTTCCATTAGCAGACGTATCGAGGCGCCACCACTAAAGTTCCAAGTGCACATCAAGTACGCATTACTTCTTCTATCACGCCCAACTACAAATAAATGGGAATAAGCTTCAATTTCGGCAGTCAAACACTCCTTACCTAAAGGTAAGAGTTATTGGGAATAAAAAGCCGCAAATCTAAGAAGCTTAACAGAGTCACTGGCAGCGCCCGCTCTAGCGGTAACGTCGCAGCGGACAAAAAGACAAACTGCCCCCGCTTAAGAATATGTATATATATTTTTTTTTAAGCAAGTTTATTTGGGGGTCCTCATCAACAATAAGCTGAATTGGCGGGCCCACATTGAGTATATTTGTGAGAAGGGGCAGAAGGTTTTCTGGCAGTGTAGGAGATTAGCGGGTAAGACCTGGGGAGTTAATCCCCGAGGTATCCATTGGATTTACGAGAAGTTGGTGAAGCCAAGGATGCTGTATGCATCTGTGGTGTGGTGGTCTGGCTCCTTGGTGGGGAGGAATAGCAAGAAGCTGTTGGGAGTACAGCGCATGGCCTGTTTGGCTATTACTGGCGCGATGAGAACGACACCGACGGTGGCATTAGAGATGTTGCTGGGGCTAATCCCCCTACAGTATGTGGTAGTGGGAGAGGCAATGAAAGGGTACCTCAGAATGAGGTGCAAGGGAGAATGGGTGAGAACCTTCCGGGGGGATCACACTAAGATCGAGGACGAAATTTGGCGAGTGAACCGATTTCTGCTATCCAAACTTGATGAGACGAGCAAGAAATGGGGATTTGAGAGAGATTATGAGATTACGATTGGCAGTATAGGGGATGATAACCTCACGAGGCCAACGGAGTCGGGCAGCGGTATTATTCGCTGCTATTCAGATGGCTCTAGGCAGGAGGGTACTGGCCTGTCGGGGGCGGGAGCATGGTTTCAGGAGTTGGATAGAGGGAGTTCGGTGGCCTTAGGTGGTTTGGCCACTGTTTTCCAGTCTGAGGTGGTGGGCATCATTGAATGCTGCCACCTTGTGGGGGAGTGGCTAGGAGAGTTTAAAGAAGTGCGGATCTTCTCTGATAGTCAAGCCGCACTAAGGGCTTTGAGTAAGCCGTGGTGGAGTTCGAAATTAGTGGGAGAATGTAGGAGAAGGCTTAATGCTTTGGCTCGGAGGGGTAAGGTGCATCTCTATTGGATACCCGGACATGCGGGAATAGAGGGCAATGAGAGGGCGGATCGGCTGGCCAGGGAGGGATCGTCATTACCATTTTATGGTCCTGAACCAGCCCTGGCCTGACGTTTCGCGACAAACAGATTAGACTTTGGGAGACGAGAGCTTTGGAGAAACGCTGGGGGGGACACGCAGGGGTGCCTCCAGGCCAAAAGATTTATAAAGGCAAGCAAGCAGGGAATCTCGGAGTATCTCCTGTCTCTTAGTAGGACGGGTTTGAGGACCTTGTTAGGAATAGTGACTGGACACACTTGGGTGTCCAGTCACTTGTTTAACATAGGCAGGACACGGAGTCCCATTTGTCAGAATTGTGATGACGGAGTTAGGGAAACGGTGTTTCACTACCTATGTCAGTGTCCCCGTTTCGCCGGAACTAGGTTTCGTATATTTGGGAGGACACCACTCTCGCAGGATTGCCTGGGCGAGTTGGAGTTTGGGGATATCTTGAGATATTGTAGATTAACCGGCAAGTTACCGGGGGAGATTAATTAAGGGGTTACGGGGGGTTTCGGGAGGATAAGAGCCACATAGGCTTAGGTCCCGCGCCTTTTGGGCACCCGTTTTGATGATGATAATAATAATAATAATAATAATAAGCAAGTTTATGTATGTTAAAACACAAGATAAAGCAGCGCTCTGCTATAGCTCTGCTAATGCTATTCTATTCAGAGAAGTATAAGCATGTTCAAACAAGTTCAAGCACACGTCCTTTACAAATTCTGCGGTTAATTTTTCAATGTGTAAATATTTTTAGCTTTTAGATCTGAACAATATAAATATAGTGAATTTTTCTATTAATTGTGCAGTTAAGACATCACTATTTTTTCTCGCAATTACAGTCAAAATGGCGACTCTAAATTTTGGGCGCCCCGGACAAATGTCCGGATTAACAAATCTCGAAGTGTTAAGAATTGTATGTTGTGTATGGAAACTTTAAAGAAAATCATTTTCAATTTTCACGAAAAAAAATTGCAAAAAAAAAATTAATGAAAAACTAATCAACAACAAAGATGCAAAATTTCAGGTTAAAAAGATTTCAAACGAAATTTTCGTGTCAGATTTGATGATGGAAAATAAAACGAAAATATCATCGTATTTGTGCTATTGGATATTTCTATTTTTTGAGGTATTTTGTTAACATATTCAGAGACTAAAAACTTTTCTTTTTTTTTTTTTTTTTATGTATTCAGAGGATTACAAAAATAAACATGAAATTTTCGGGTGAAAAAATTAATAATATAGATAATTGGAAACAATCGCAAAATAATACGTATTACAGTACTTAGAAAAACTTAATTAAACAAATATTGTGTTAAAATTTCATAATTCATTATTTGCCAAACATTAAAAAAAATTTAAAATACTTTATTTAGTTATCATTATTTCTTTCATCATTTCTAGAAATTCTAATTTCAATACAAACAAAAAAAAAAAAAAAAAAGAAAAAAAGGAAAAAAAGTACAAACTTTTTTTACAACACCAAGCATAGTACAAAAATTTGTTTACAAAAACTTTAGTATCAACCAAAGTAAAAGTAAAATAAAATAAAAATAAAAATAAAAAAATAAATAGAAAAAAAAAGAAACAAATATACTGACGGAAATATTTACCCACGAATTAATTTACTACAAACAATAAAGTTCATTGAAGTTCTCTTTGTAAAAAAAAAAGAGGGGGGTTCAATTATAAAAATATACAAAAAAAAAAGTAGGGATTAATGCAATCATGCATAAAACTGGTGGAAAATACTTTCTGCATTGGTAGCAGATTTTTTTTAATTAAAACAAAAATGTTGATAATTATATATTATGTAACTGATAAAAAAAGAAGAAGAAAAACCGAAGTTTATTTTGGTTTATTTTTTTTTTTTTTTAATTAAAATCAAAATATCCTAATGTATCTCTCTGGCCAAATTTGAAAAATTTATTTAGATTTCCTTTATTATAGAATTATTCTTTGGAAAAATGGAATTTTCTTTTGAAGTGCTAAAATGTTTTATTAATGTAATGAAATCTGGAATCATTAAAGATTCATAGGATTTGCGAGAGCCGGAGAAGCAGACATTAAATGAATCAAAAGTTAGTTACTCCCCATCTAGGCCTGACTAGGGAAGGGACAATTTGATTCATATAAAAAGAGCGACAGCTCTACAGTTCAGGAGAGTTTACGACCAGTTTAAAATAGAGAAGGGTGTATTATGGTGGATTAAGGGATCTATTGAGCCATAGCCGTAGGGATATAACGTTAATAGTAGGTCTACTAACCGGGCATTGTACGCTGAAGAGGCTCATGTACCAATCACAACTTGCAGATAGCGCGGTATGCCGATCCTGCAAGGCTGAGGAATAGAACCCGATGCACATCCTTTGCGAATGTGCCGGCCTGGTGAGGACAAGGTTTCTTCAACTGAGGACAGGCAATCCCATAGCTATGTGCTTCATGACGAAGCCGCTCTTAGCTTTGCTAAGCCTGATTAGAAGGCCGAAGCTAGAGGATGTGCTATAATTTTAGGGGATCCACAATAGACCTCGTTTTTTGTAGGTCGCAGTGGAATGAGGTCCGCTTCGCCCCTCCCCCCCCCCGCTTTTTATTCTATTCTAGGGTGGAATAAACTTATAGGCCACAATTTGCTTATCTTTAACTTATTACAGTTTTGAAGGTTTAATATTTGATTAAGATGAATGGATTTAGCGTGGGCTAACCCTATTTTAAGTGCGATACAAATAGTCTGTAATACCATGTATAGTGAAGATAAACAGAAAATAACAAAAGCATAACTCAGCTTTACTCCGTTCTGTGTAATGCAATCTACTATCTTTGAATAGATTTACAAACAAATTGAGTGAAAAATAGATTCAGTTCCATTCTAAAATGTTTTGTCAGCAGCAAAATACAAATGTAAGACAGAAAATTAATGTTAAATAAGCAAAGAATTCAGACGGAGTTAAAAGCATCAACATTATACAATAGTAATGGGAGATAATCATGCAGATAGTGTAAATAGCACATTACTAACAAATTATTTCATTTGTATTTAACACTCAAATACTTGCTGCTATTTAAGTTCAAAATAATTGTCACTAATCTTTTTATTTTAATCTTGCATTTTCTTTTATCTAGGCTAGACATTGATAAAGTGGCTTGCTATTATACTCTAAGTAAACTAGAGTAGAAAAAAATAAATAATAGAAAGTTAGGACAAAATAAAATAATAGGGGATACAGATAAAGTTGGAAACGTATACACAAGGAAAAATATATCCACAGACATTAGTATCATAATTCACGGCAATCGAAAGACTTAATTTTAAATATATAAATAGAATTAAATGAAATAATTTAATTAAATTTCTCGTCAAAATAGACCTATCGCTTAGGATATTGGAAATTTGCTTATCTGAGATGCTGAAATTTTTTTTTGGTGTGAAGTATTCTATGCTTGTAAAGGGATAAAGAAGGGAAGTGAGTTGGAATAAATGTAGCATACAAGTGTAATGGGATCCGAAGAGCGGAGAAGCACAAATATAAATATATCAAAAGTTAGTTACTCCCCTTCTAGGCCAGACTAGGAAGGGATAGTTAGATTCATATAATTAGAGCGACAACAGTACAGTTCAGGAGAGTTTACTATCAGTTTACAACAAAGTCAGCAACCTATCTATCTTCTACCTTCTTATTACTCAGTCAGTCTGTCTCTTTATATTGCTCTCGCTACGTAACTTCTATTTTACTGTAAAATCCTTGCAGTTTGTGTGTTCTATTCATTATAAAACGTTCAGCATATATTCTAGTTTATTTTTCTAATATCCATTCTCTCTAATTGTCTCTCCTTCTTCAAAATGTTTGGGATTGACAATTTCTGAACTCTCACTAGTTTTAATTTTTTAATCTTTCATTTTCTTTTTTTAGGCTAGACATTGATTAAGTGCATTGCTATTATACTACAAGTAAACTAGAGTAAAAAGAAAAAAAAAAATAGAAATTAAGAACAATGGATGCATCTGTAGCATGAAAACAATGGACAAGCAACTTTTACCGATATAATAAAATAATGGGAAATACAGATAAAGTTGGAAGATACATACGTATATGAAATGAAAAATATTTCCACAGACATAAGTATCATAATTAATGGCAATCGAAAGACTAATTTTAATATTACGTAAATACAATTAAATGAAGTAATGTAATCAAATTTCTCATCACAATAGACCTACGTCTTAAGATATTGGAAACATGCTTATCTGAGATACTGAAATTTTTTGCTGTGAAATGTTACATGCTTTAAACAAATAAGGAAGGGAAATGTGTAAGAATAAATGTAGCATAGAAGTATAATGGGACCCGGAATCATTAAAGATTCATCGGATCCGAAGAGCGAGAAGCACACATTGAGTGATACAAAATGTAGTTACTCCTCTCCTAAGCTAGACTAGGAAGGGATAATTAGATTAATATAAATAGAGCGACAGCAGTACAGTTCAGGAGTGTTTACTGTCAGTTTACAACAAAGTCAACAACCTATTGTGATGTGATGGCAAGAAGAAGAAAAAGAAGATATAATTTAGAATAAATCTAAAAATTATAACTAGTGGTTGGAATTTGGAAAAGGATCCAGCCAGCCGCTATCTGCAGGTCAAGAACCGCGGCAAAACCCTTTTTGTATTCTCTTCAAAAAGGGGTCAATATACAGACAAGAGAACCGCCGCAAAACCCTTTTTGTATTTCCTTCATACAAGGGTCAATGTAAACTCAAGAGGCCACCTGGCTACCATCTGTTAGCAAGCGTCGCCACCCCGGCCAAAACAGCCTTTGTTGACTACCGACCTCCCCTAGGATCAATATACTACGAGAGATGTCTTAGTGTGGCACGTACTTACACATCAGCCGATGTGTGAGTGATGCAAATATAAACGTCGCCTCACTGGAGTATAAGATCAGTTATCAATCAGTTATCAATCAGCTAGACAGCAGTCCACATCAGTTCAAGCACCATCACTCAACGCGAGCGCGTCCCTATTTAAGGTTTTAACACTTCTTTAATATTTTATATTCATTTACAATTGTGCATCTTAGTTTTTCTATTTCAATACACTTTAAATTATTTGTTAAAATATAGTTTATTTTCATAAATCAGTAGTACGTATTTCGAATACCCATTCTCTAATTTCTCTAACTACAACACTTACTCCTCACTTCAACTTCCGGTATCCATAAAACGATACCAATACACTATCTACTATCTTCTCATCCATTACTCAGCCAGTCTGTCTCTTTATATTTCTCTCGCCGGATAAACCTTGAAGAAAACAATTGCCACATCAACTCTGACGAGTTAACAAAATCTCAGGATTACTAATAATATTGATTACTAAGAATTTGCCAAAAATATTGATCCAAATCAATTAAAATTCAAAATTAAATGTCGCAAATTCTGCACAACTAAAATTATTTATTTATTTTAAATGATTCAAATAAAAGTGATAGGTTTTTATATCCGCGCAGTACAAGATTAAGGGAAATCTTTATAGTTCTGGTTTACTGATTCCCTTCAAACATGACATTCTAACATTTTAAATGTATTCTAATATTATGCAGGTGGTAGAACCATAATATTGTATCGAAGTGGTACTTTAGAATTTAGAAGAAAGGTAACTGTACTATTCCCATAAAATAACCCAAATAACGCAATTTTCGCGGGGAAAATGTTTCAAACAAAAGGGACAAGTTATTATTTAAATAACACATGCGCACATGTACCGATCATTCCAAAGAATTTTTTCTAAATTTCAAAAATTCAACGGAATTACGAAGTTTCAGCATTTTGGTTCACGCAAACACATGATTATTATGTAACCGGTTGCTACGGCGCGGGACCTGAGCCTATGTGGCTTTTTTCGCCCCAAATTCCCCCCCAATATTTCCCCCCTAATTAATTTCCCCCGGTAGTCTACCGGTTTGCCTACAGTATCTTAAAATATCTTCTAGTCAAATCCTCCCAGGCAGTCCTGCGAAGGTGATGCCCTCCCATATACGCAAAACGTAGTGCCACCGAAACGGGGACACTGACATAAATAGTGATACACCGTTTTCCGTAACTCCATCATCACAGTTCTGACAAATGGGACTAGACGTCCTGTGATTTTGCTTGGAGTCCGCCTTTAACGTGGTCCCTTCGCTTCGACCAGGGGAGGCCAACTGAAGCTGTACAACACTCCTGTATAAAACTCTCTGTGGAGGCGTCCCTCTCTCCAAGCTTCTCGTTGGAGAGACCGAGAGTTTCGCGGCAGTTTCCTGCCTCGAGGCGATACAATTTTCACTATTAACCTCTATTTTTGTGGAACAAGTAGCCATGACTGTCGGTGCGCCTTGTTCCTCAACAGTACCGGAGACCTTCATGGTGATTTTAGCACCCTCTTTTGCCAAGGACGAAGGCCTTGGTTAATCTGTCCTTCCACATAGTTTGTTTGTAGAAAGGGAGGGGTATAGTGTTAGTGATATATATAAGTGCAGTGTTGAGATGTATGGTGTATGCTGTTTCCTTATCAGGCCCCTACGAGTACAGCTTGTAAGTCGCTCTCCCATGACCGCCCCAGGTTTTCCGGTGTCCAAAATAGACTCTCTGAAGTGAAAACCTGCCTAGGAGACATTCAGAAGTGAACCTCGTCTGGACGACGTGAGGTCACTGTATGTCTGTGTTGTTGTGTTTGTGAAGCTGTTCTCACCATGGGTGGAGGGTAAATGTTGTGTTAACTCGCTGGGGTGTCTGCCGCCCTTGCCCGATTAGCTGTGCAAAGGCACGTTGCCAGGTCTCTGCGGACTGGACACTCATCCACCCCGCCAACTGGAATCACCTAAGCTTTCCATCAGTCACAGTATTGTTTAGAGACCCACGCAAACACCTACAGACTGACAGACCTAGACGACACACACTTGCAATACTGGCAATTCCAACATTCTCATATTACCCACAAAAACCGCCATATATAAATGCGACTGGTTTTAATGTAACCATAACCAAGATTAGTGCATCACCATACACATTCAATGCATATACTTTATAGATGACTGCCATTAAAAAGTTGCTGCAATAATAGTTCTTCTAGTATGCAATGGATCTACTTTTTAGTTCCCCCCCTTTAGCAATTCTAATTCTCATTTAGACACTGAACATTGTACGTGCTTGTGGAGTATGTGAACATTCGGATCCCTATCACGTACTACAGATGTGTGTGTGTACACATTTATATTTGCAACGTTCCAGTTTCCATGTAATTTAATATAATTGAATGCCCTTCATTTCAACAAAGCAGAAGATGCAATATGTTTCGTAAAATCTTTAACTGAAAAATCTAGAAAATATACTACCAGTTTTACTTTCTATTACTGCTTTAAGAGAAAAGATTACGATCATTTACATAGTCGATCGAGTTTTTATTCATCGGAAGTATTTGTAGCGTTAAGCTTTCCAGTAAAATGCCATTTTAATGCAAAGTTAGGTTCTAGCATCTTTCAAGCACATTTTTAATGCATTACTAGTATCAGATAATTGTGCATTACAGATAGTTGTATCATTATTCCATGTCTGATTTATGGCTGCCAAACATGGCCAATTTCAAAGGGGACTCTGAGTAAACTGGAGAAAACTCAACGCGCCATGGAAAGAAGTATGCTGGGGATCGAAAAGATGAAAAAAAAGACAGCTGTTAGCATCAGAAAAAAGACCAACGTAAAAGATATTAAACTGGTGGTTTTAGAACTAAAATGAAAATGGGACATTTAGCCAGACTAGATCCAGAAAGATGGGCTAAACGAACAACCGATTGGTTTCCTATATATAGTAAAAGGACATCCTAGATGTAGATGGAGAGACAATACCGAAAACTTCGCCGGCAGTCTCTGACAGAACAGCTTGGAATAGGTTTGGAGAGGCCTATGCCCTCAATGGGCCTAGTGGATATCAAAATTAATTTAATTTTTATTTAAGTTTTGTAAATTTTATAAATTCAGTTTATTTGTATTTCATTTTTTTTCCAAAATTTACGTTTTTATTTCAACAATTTCAAGTTTATGATATGAAAAGAAGTTAAATATTGTTTTTATTTTAAATTTGAGTTATGTTATTGTTTTTATTTTTTCTTTCAAAGTGGAATGTATCTGGTTTAAATAAAGGCTTATTATTATTACTAGAATCAGGACCGGCTAAAGGCATATCAAGAGAAGCTTTGTTCAGGGCCTCGCTCTCGTTTAATAACTAAGGAAAATAGAAAAAAAAAAAGAAAAAAAAAGTGATACAATGTACATAATAATGAAAGTATATTGTCTCTGTTCCCGAAACCGAATCAGTCTATTACAAGATATTTTATCGATATAGTTTATTACAGTTATTACACTTATATATACAGTTATATACAGTTATTACACTTATTAATTTTGCTATATTAAATTCTTTATATGAAATAAAAATAAAAAAAAAGGAAATGAACAAAAAAAAAATCACGTTTAATAAAATATGTAAAAAATCAAGGACTGCGTATTTTCATTAATATCCCTATAACAATTCAACTATTCTAGCCCAGGATATCCACCCAAATATAAAAAAATAAAATAGCTTAATGTTTCCTTCCACCTATTTTTATTTAAAATAATAATGACCGACCAAAATGTTCAGTAAAACTTTCACGTTTGTTGAAAATTGCTCATTTAGAATTTGTAACAATTGCAGAGAAAGTTCTGCGCATGCTTTACAACTCATATTTTTTTTACATTCTATGAACACATAAATTGTATGAAACTGTAAACTGTTCTTATGAAAGAGAAAATCTTTAAAATTATTACATTTTTACTTTCAATTAGTTTTTAGATTTGATATTAATGAAATCAAAAATAAAAACTGACCCCAAATTCATAATCAGATAAATCAATATCATTCTAAGTTTTGGATCAGTTAAAGTCTTCATATGAATAATAATAATAATATACACCATTAATATGACAAGTGATCAAAACAATATACCTACCTGGGCTAGTTTGCCTTAAAAGCTCGGAAGTCTAAGGAAGTATCCAAGGAAATGCATAACGTACATACACTTTAACCTTGCTGAAGTGTATGAGGCAACCAACCCCAAAAAGCAATATGTCCCATGTCACTCTACCTATACCATCTAACAAACCATAGTCAACTAATATCAAACTCTGTTCATCGCCTTCCATTATCGCTAATTAATACTATCAACACCACAAGGCTTTAAGGTGACTAAGGTGGGCAGAGGAAGGAGAGAGTGAGCGGCTAAAGACAAGAGTATGGTAGAGGAGACTAGGGCGTATACGTCACCAAGTATGGCCGTTTACTGAGAAAATTAGGAAATACCTGTCATCAATAGGGAAGGGACGTTGGTTATTAGGACGAAGCTATAGAAGGAGTTTCATGGTTAGTTGAGAAAGGAATTTCTATTGGCTGTGGAGGATAGTGGTGGAGTATAGATTGCATGATAGGTGAGCTCACCATGAATAATTAATAATGATTTTCACAATGAATGGAATTTTATTTATTTCATGGAATAAATTTAAAACTTCTTAATTAAAAAAGAAAAGAAAATCACCATGTGATAGATCGTAGAAGAACTAGGCTAAAGTTTACGAGCAGAACTCTAACATAATGAAGGATTCCTTTTAATTTGCCCAGATTACATGACTGAATTATTAATAGCATTGTTAAACGGTCTTAAAATGTGCAACCTAGATTACTGAATCGACAATTGGAATTATTTACACACCCAAAACATCTGCAACTTTAATATTTTGTGTTTTTCAATCATATCCGTGTTTGGTATCACCATAATCTCTAATCCAAAGTATGTCTACCAGAACTCTTCCCACAAATCCTCGTCGGAAGCTGGAGCGGCGGTGGCCATGCGACCACCTTAACGTATGAAGCGGACCTCCTAGGATGCTCCTACACCTGCTGTGTAAGCTTGCCATAATGGCGAAATAATGACTCCCATCGCTGGATGGCCGTCGTTCATATCTCCCAAGCAACATGTACATACGTGTATATTGACTATAATAAACATTTATGTACACAAATTACATTCTCATTACTTTTGCTTGTTGTACATTGTTTTCAGTAATAAATAAAGTAATTAAATTGATATATAGTCTGTTAGTTTATATACATAGATAGATATTACAAATGTGTGTGTGTGTTTTAATAAAGTAAGATAGTTTGTAAGAACAGTTAATAAACCAAGTGTACTAAAAACCCGATTATGTCTTTGTAGAGAAAAATCCCACCAAACTGAAACTAACTTAGTTTAGTATTAATAACACTTCCGGTCAACCGATTTCTTTTCCAAACATAGAATTTTGGCAACATATTTAATTCTGTGTTGATTGATACTAGAGCCGTATACTCACCTGAAATGGTACTTTAGACATTAGAGGAAAAGGTAATTTCAACGTTTCTTCCTACCAAAAAAAAAACCTTCCCTTATATGAATGTCTTTGGGTAATGAAAGGGCCGATGCCCTAGCAAGGGACAGTTCGCAGGATACCTTCATAGGCCCCAAACCGTTCTGCGGCTTGTTCAGGAGTCTAAACATAATCTCCCAATAGGCGGTAATTAATTAGTTTTGAAAGAACGCTTATCGAAAATTAAGAATATGGCAACTTATACTATTGATGGTCAGCAAAAGGCAGCCGATGAGGCGATCACGCACCTCTCAAATAAATGCAATACGGCAAATCCTGTAAATATCAGGAATCTCCAGATGATAAATAATCTACCTATATTCGACGGTTCGCACAATAGCGATATTTCCAGCTTCATCGACCAACTCAATAATTATAGTGTCCTGTCGGGTTGGTCTGATGCGGACAAATTAGAAATTTTGATTTTAAAATTAACTGGTCCTGCAAAAATTTATTTTGATACCTTTAAGAATCAATGCGCGAATAATAATGTCTCTCTCACCTATCAGAAGGCAATAGAAAATCTAAGTAACAGATTTAAAAAAGAAAAAACGCCCATTGTTCTTTTGCAACAAATAACCAGCCTGCATCAGAATCCAAATGAAACTCTTGAAGCGTTCTCAGATCGCATTAAACATATTTCTACCTCGTTGCTTTTCAAAGCACAAGAGGATCCACTTCTCACTTTACAAAACCTTGTAGATAAATTAACTACAGACGCCTTCATCAAATCTTTACCTGGTTCAATTAAGGCTCAGGTATAGATAAAACTTCCGAAAACCCTGGATGAGGCACAAGCTTATGCCACAGCCCTTAGAGATATTCAAAACGTACAACCGCAAGGTTCAATATTTGCAATAAAAAAGTCAGATACCCCTATAGAATCCACACAAAAACCGCCATCGCCTTGCAAACATTGTGCTGGTATGCACTGGCAAAATGAATGCAAGCAAAAATTCCAAGTAGTCACATCACGGCGAAAAAGAAACGTAGTTTCAGAACCACCGTCGCCGTGTAAGTTCTGTCAAGGCGACCACTGGAATCGCGAATGTAATAATAAAAATCGAAATAGAACGCGCACTAATTTTGGCAAAAAGCCTCAATTTCAGCCAAACTATCGTCCTTTCAGGCAAAGTAGGCCTTATATCAAAAAACAAATTCACAATAATAATAAGGGTAATAATAATTATGGTAGTAGCAATAATAAATTTAATAGTGGCAATACTTCAAACCGATGGATTCCACCAACATGCCAGATATGTGAAAAGCGTGGGCACACAGCAAAGGCATGCTGGTTCAATTCAAAAAACGACTAGGCGCTCAGCCGTTTTCTCAAACGGCTACCACTGTACTGATCCCGGCACTCCACGATTCGAATAATTTATTAATTACCGTTCAAATTAAAAACAAAAAAGTTAAAGCGTTAATCGACACAGGCGCTTCGCATTCGCTCATTAGATTCCAGTCACGTCAAATCGAGGCCCGAAAGATCTGATATAATATTGAAATCGATTACAAATCAGATTATCCCCAACTACGGTCTGTCAACCGTTCATTTATCAATAGGCCAAAACACAAAAATTCAGGGTAAATTCATAGTGT